>UELX01000515.1:0-74038 GCA_900480035.1 Eupelmus urozonus
TTTGTTATAAGCAAAATAGTTGATTTTTCGTCTGCTAATTTTGGCGCGAAATTTGAATTTCAAAATTGAGTATTGGACCCCGTTAAATAAATGTTTTCGAACATTACACATTTGAATGTATTTTGAAACATCAATTTTTCATCGTTTCTTCTTTTTAATATATTAAAATACCGTATAAATTTTATTTTAACTTTAATTTAAAAATGTATTTAAAGAATATATTCTGCAAGAACTTTTGTTGAAAATATTTCTTATTTTGAAATCTATTTCAAAATTTTTAAATCTATATTATGAATTTTAAATTACAAAATAAAGTTAATGTCGATGGAATCTAATGAAAGAAAAAAGCTTGACATTGCTCATAAGGTTTTTGTTCATCCTTGGTTCAATTACTTTTTTATATTACGTTTTCCACATGAAAACCGATGGGATGCGATACGTTGAAAACACTAATAAGCTGTTAAAACCGTCTCCTTATCTCTGGTTCTCCTTCCTCTGTCCATTAACTCCAGTATTCCAGAAGGGTTGAAGTAACAAATATTTACAAAAAAGACAAGATCTAAGCATCAAATAAATACACTTGTTCAAGGTTCAAATTGCTTAGTAAAAACGAAATGTTATAAGCTTTCAATTATAAAATGTTTTATGTAGTATTATTGTAAGAAATATTTATACTAATAAGAAACATTGTCCATTTTAAGGTATTATAATGAATAACTTGAATATGTTATTTTATAATTTATGTTATATGTATATATAACATATTTTATATGTTAATTGAGCCCTCTATGAAAAGATTGTATTTTAATATTTCCTAAAAATAATAATAAATAAATCTATAACAAGACATTCAAACTTTGTAGTTATCTACGATCATGAAGTAGATATTTTTATAAACAAAAATTGGATGAAGTTCCATAATTATTTATTGTTAATTGTAATTCAGAGATTCTAAATCAAAAAATAAAATAATTTAACATGTAAGAATCAAACAGAACGAATACTTACTTTTAACGAATAACAGATTCAATTAGTTTTTCTCTCATTTTATATATAACTTACATCTATCTTAAATTCATTAAAAAAAAAAGTTCTCATAGAAACAATTTTATTTTTATATTCTGTACTAATTACTTGTATGGAAAGTAAAAAAAGAATGACAAATGCATAGAGTCAAAAAAGAGAACAAGGTCCTTCGTACAGGAGTATCCATTTGAAAAATTTCTACGGAGTTACGAGCGATTACCACTAGTCATCTGACAATTTAAAAAGAACTCGTTCTTTTCTAGTTTTTTCTTTTATCAATGCCTGCCTTTAGCAAAGTATCTTAAACTAGATCCGTCAAAGAAAGAATTTTTAGAACAGCTTCAAACTTTAATTGTCCGTTTCGCGACGGTGTTAAAAGAATTTAATCGAGGAGTCACCACCACAAAGGGGAGCGGACTTTCCTCCTTACATACAACTTTATTAATTAACGATTTATCTTTACTTCTCGTATATTTTCAAATATTCACCAGTATTTGGTTGTTTAATTACAGAAGATTCAATTCAAATAATTAAATTCGATTTGGACATTTTAAAAAGTTTGGTTGTAAAATTACGGCATTGTAAAATTACAATGTTGTTTTTGATGGTGGCAAATAGTCTTCTCATCTTGATGAACTTAAACATTATAGTCCAATATTATGTAATGATCAATACTAAATACCATTTTATTATTCAGAACAATTGTAGTGTAAGGATTGTTATATTAATTGATTTATACTAAAAATAGTGATATTCAATAATGACAATTAGCCTTTTTGTATCAAGGAGTCATTTCTTTCGCCTTTATCCATTTCTGTTAAATCAACAAAGGTCGACTGCCGCTCCTAACAATCGTTCGAAAAGCTCCAAAAAAAGAAAATGTTTTGACAAAACTTTCACCGAAAAACGGCAGCGCCAACTTGTGCACGTGGACAGTTTAATGAATACGGAATCGACAAACTTTTCCTTTGTCCCTCCGAGCTAAAATTCGCACGCCGCTCCTCACTGTTTTTCGTCTAGTTTTTCGCAACACCAGCAGTAACTACAACGCCCGTAAAAATTAGCTCGTTCGTCTTTGATGAATGTCGATTTTTTCTTTTCTCGCTTTCTCCCTCGTTCTTCACCGCTACAGTTCAATGATTGAGGCAGACTGCCGTGTGTATATGCACATTTCGGTTTAGAAGCCGTGAAATGGAAGAGCGAATTCGCGTGGTCAGATGGGCGGGGGCCAATGTTTACGTACACTAATTGAATGAAACTCGATTGCCGTCCCTTTCTCATTTCACCAACCCAGTCGGGCTCTCGTTTTGTTTCGCTGTTCAACTAGCGCGGACGGTTGTGTCAGAGGGGCTTACGGATTAATGAATCAAATCGTTTTATTTTTAATGTTTATGGAAATAGTTTGCATTCTTAAGATTCCATAAGCAAGTCTGGATAGTTGTAATGAAGTTTTTTCAATTCTAAATACATATTATTCGATCGTCAATAATTTCATTCGATTAATGAAACTTCGATTCCCTTGAATTCTAAAAAGATGGATTTTCAATTAAATATTTAAAAATGTTTGGATTTTAACTTTTATTAGAAAGATGAATTATTGTTTTATTTTATTTCAAATATATCATTGTAAAGTATATTGTTATGACTTCAACTACTCATTCGATAATTACGAAATGGGATATTGAACATAATTCTGCGGCTGCATTATGCGTGTATTACCATTTATTGCCTACCCATACGAATAACCACGAATACGCTAAATGGAAACGAAAACTAAAATGCAGGTAAAACTAATTTTTATCAATATAACTTAAATAGACGATATAACAAAAAGAACACGCTACATTAAAAAAAAAAAAAAAAAAAACGCGGTATCAAAAATCTACCAAGGTATCTTATATTATATACCATCACTTATATGTTAAAGATCAGCACTTACTTTATTGTCACAAAAAATAGTACTTTAAATAATTCTATCCTTGCGGCAAGATATCGAAGCTTTCGAGGCTTATTTATAATGGAAAAGCGAAATATATTAGCATCCGCTTCAAGAATCGAAAAGTGTTACAGTTGCGACAAAGGCATATCAACTGAATAACTCTAAATCGATAATTTAAAATTATCTAGACTCCGTCGTAAATTTAAAAAGTACTACTCTTTGTTAATAACGACAATATATGAAAATCTACTTAATACCTCCTTTTCCCCCTCTTTTAAAAATACATCCATTGGTCCCTCTTTCTCTCTATGTCTTCTTCTCCAATCTCTGCTACTTCTCACAGAACTTCCACCCTCACCCACACAGAGCACCCCCCGAGCAAGCAGCAGGCTGGTCGCCCCGGAAGCTTGAATTTGCGTTTCATTAGGACGAATCTCCAGCTCTCAGAGATACACGGCCGCGCACACAAGCAGCGACACTGAACGAGATTTACGCGGCCCAGGCATTTATACGGCCGTTCGGCCGATTTAACTACCCAATTAGCCATCGCGATTTCGCTGCGCGCGACCGCGTGTGATTGCATTCGTTTGTAACTCCATGCCACCCCCCCCGCCCTCTCTTTGCTTGAACGAGGAAAGTCACCCTCTGCAAGGGAGGTAAACAAAACACTCGACGTACTTAAGGGCGTGTATTCTCAGGGCAAACAGATGCGAGCTAACGCTATCAGGGTTTGAAAGGGGAGAAAGATGAATGATGTGCGGTTCTTGTGAGCTTTAATGTGCGAAGGCTTACTGGAAAGATTATAGTATTCTTTGAGGTTGTTGTGCAGTAACGTATAGTTTGTTTAATAAAATTTAGTAAAATAGAGATTCATATACAACTTTAGGGCAAACTGTTTGCAAACGTATTCCTTGAAATTTAACTGATTTCACCGAATTTTATACAGATATAGATATGTACACTGTAATGTAAAAAAACTCTAAAACAACAGAAATCTATAAAATATTACAAAAGAATTCTTGAAGATCAATATAATAAAACTAACTAGACTACATCAAAGTTTAATAGAATAATTCTTGAAGAAAATGACAAGAACAA
The DNA here is from genome assembly GCA_900480035.1 of Eupelmus urozonus. Lineage (NCBI taxonomy): Eukaryota > Metazoa > Arthropoda > Insecta > Hymenoptera > Eupelmidae > Eupelmus > Eupelmus urozonus. The sequence goes on from UELX01000515.1 coordinate 4,064, forward strand.
TTTATTCAACAGGTTCGTTTATCAAAATTTATGAAAGTGTCCTTAGACATTTATCACCATATATTGAGTGCCATCCGCAAATCTCAGAGGAGCCATGTCGAGGTGCTGGCACGCAATTGAAGATCCAAGCTATGTCGCTTGAGTTTGTCTTTGATTTCAGAGGAATACGCGCCCCGATATGCTTCAAGGGGTACACGAGTGCTAGAAATTACTCGTGGTTTCTCATGTTGACTAGTAGTATTGAAGGGAATGCGGGTAATAACGAGTTAAGAGTTGTTTCCTTCGAATCAGAAATGTTTGATCTTGTTGCTAAAAATACTTGAATTACAGAAAACGTGTATCTAAACAAAAATTCTGCTCGGCAGGTACTTTCTGTTTATTCTATAAATAAAATGTGTAAATTTAAATATATAATGGTATAATAAGTAATTCATTGCAATGAAACCTAAAGTTTTTAGATCACTTTATTAGCAATTTTTCGTTCGCGCTCAAGGAAACAATATTTCCGCATATCTCAAGTCGTCCAGCTAACTTTGTCAGTCTGCTATTCCCACACGTATAATCACGGGGCACGTGCCGACAGTTCAAACAGCGAAACGTGAAATTTAGTATTCCATTCTATCAGAACTTCGAAAATTCATTTTACCGACGTTTGTTTGCCAGTTATATTATACAACCGAATTCCGACGACATTTACATAGCCATTAATTTCATTCGTAAAGTTCAGCTGCAAAGATAAGATCTTGAGCGAATTCACGTTAGCCATCAGGTGCGATAACCATTTTTCGGTATGAGTTTTGCTTGTAGTAGAAAGTTACCGCAAAAGTAGGTACAGAAGATGTGTAATGCTCAGTGACTCGAATGTCTCTGATAAATCATCAACCATATAAAAAAGTGTGCTTATGAAAGAGTGCTAAGCTTGTAAAATTCATTTAAAATTGAATTTTTGTTCTGTTTGGCGTGGATTGTGTAGAGCCGTGATACTCGATAACGTCGATCGTGTAAAAAATATAATTTCTGATTGCGACGATGCATATGCTTTGTTTTACCTTTTTTGACATTCACACGCGTTTCATTTTTAAATTTCGCTTAAATTTTCAATTATCTCTATCGAAGCGAATTATTTTATCACGATGATTCAAATTTTGTTTATGCTTCGTGATAAAAGAATTAAAAGAGGCGAGTATTTAAAAAAAATCACAAAAAAAAAATTGAAATGATTTATTATTTCAAGAACTTTAATTTAAATATAAATTTATGAATCTTTTGACGTTTGATATTTGCGCTTATTTTTTAATTACTGGAGAGATTGTAAAAATGGAAATGAAAAAATCGATTTTTCGTCATTTTCTGTATTAGTAATAAAAATAATATACTTTTTTTAAATATTAAATGTATACTCAGATCAAGACGCGCTATTAAAACTTTCTAAAATTCCACCCCACTTAAGTAACACTCCCAGGTTATAGAAATAACGAAAAAAAAAACAAACAAACATGAATTATCATTTTCAAAAATATATTCAGTCCAAGGGGCTCACCAAGAAAGAACGTATCCCCCAAAACTTCTCGTGCCACTGAAAGGCTATTAATATTGTTCCCCCACCTTATTCCATTATCCATTCTAAAACCCGTAATCTCCGATACTCAGAGACACACTTAATAAGTCCCCCGATCGATGATCCGACCTCGAAATAATTCAGCCATCCAGCCGCGTCGCGTCCAGGCGATCACTTTGACGAGCGCCGCTCTCCCCAAAAATCATCGAACGCAGGTCGTTTCGTATTCAAGGTCGGCTCTTCTACGAAGAGAAAACTGCATGCATTATTCAACCACGCACGGCCCTCTAATAAACGGAGAGGAGCAGAGCGCAGCCCCCCGATATTTTCGCTGTTAACCAAACGAGCGGCTCAGCTGGATTGTGTCGCGTACGGCCTTGTCTGTGTGTGTGAGTCTGTGTGTGTGTGGCACCACGAAAACGGGGCAGTAAAGGAGCCTGGCTCTAAGCCTCGCGAGGCGGCGGCGCACGTGAATGATGAAACTCCTCGTAAAAGGAGCTCGCGAGGCTGCATTATGAAAGTAGGCCCTTATGTAGGGCGGATCGACGTTGTCCGGCGGAGGCTATGAGTGTCTATGGGCGTGGTAGTTTAGCGGGGCTCGTGTCTGCGTACGGGTAGTGCGAAACTCTTTTATGAAAGCCGGACAGTGGGTATTGTCGTGGCTGAAATGATCGCTTAAGGGATGCCTTGCTGGCTTTTGGAATGGAGGAGTTTGGAGGTGACAGGAAAGATTACGATAGCCTTGGAGCGTGGTGGTTCAGTGGGGGGTTTGACGCGTGCTTTTGATGAGGATGGTGTCGTGGATTCATTGAATAATTTTTGGTGGGAATCGTGTGGGAAATGTTCGTTTTGTACGCGTGGTATTCGGAAGTTACATTAGAATAAAATATGGAATAATGTGTTACATATGTTTTCAGAGGGTAGGTCTGACTTTATTCAGGTATTTTCACTTATTCGATGAACTTTATTTTTAAAATTTAATTTCTTTTTTTAATTATTTTTGTGAAAAATTTTATCAGTAACAAATTTTAAATTACTAAAAGGAAATTTTACAAAGTCAAAATCATACCAATAAATTTTTTGTTAGAAAATATTTTTCGCCTCTTTACTTTGTGCAAATATCATGAATATTGTGCATTTAATTTTTAAATTTAAATTTTTCCTTTTAAAATTATTTTTTATTAAACTGAATATTTTAGTAACAAAAATTTTTAAATACCTAAAAATTTAATAACTTCCACAAAGTCAAAATTTATAACAATAAAATTTTATACGGAATATTACTTAATAATTATAAAACTATCATTTCGAAAATAAACATTAAATAATAATTTTTTTCAATATTTTTCCTTTTAACGATACTTTTATTTACTTATAAAACATAAATTAAATAATCGTAAAAATAGAACATTTTCTTCACTTTCAAAGTTTTTAGTGACTAACTTTTTTTAGGATATAAAAATGTATAAGATAATATTCAATTTTAAGATAAATTTAAGGTCTACAGGTTCTCCATAAAATGGATATTGTAATCTTACATTATTAATATTTATAGACTATTAATTTATAAAATAAGCATATTACTTTTACAAACTCATAAAGAATCTTTACTTTCAATCTTAAAAAAGAGTCACATCAACCCTTTAAATTTTATGAAGCTAAAAATCTGCACTCTTGTAATAAGACAAATAAATTTTCCAAAAATCACGCGTGAAACTAAAAATTCAATTTTCATTTTTCAAACTCACTTTTTAAAACCATGAAAATCCAGAACCAAACTGCTCCTACTAAACATCAGCCTTTCCTAAAAACCATTCGTATTCAAAAAAAAGGTAAGCTCGGCATGCAAATCACAGCGAGTATAAATTTTATGAGAACTCTAAATTCTCCCGTTCTCCTAAGGTGCGTGAGCTCGCGGCGCGGTTTCGTTCTAGGCGTTAAAAGGAAAAACGAGCGCACATCCGTCTTTGTCTCAGGGCCCACGCGTACACGTACACATCGGGCGTTTCGGCAGCTGTTACGTGCCCGGACTTTACGGCTTCTACACGCCGAAAATCTCCGAGACCCGCGCGCAAAGTGGATTCGCGCGGCTGAACTCGTAAAATACGTTTTTTCTCGGCGGCGCCCTTTGGCCTCTCACGTTGATTTGGGGCTATCCGCGATTTTAAGTTATTGAGATCGTTTTTCGAAATTGATGGAAGGGCGTTTTTCATTTTGGCCGTTTTGATTTAGGCGAGGCCGAAACGGGTTGTTCCGATCGGGCCTTCGTGTAACGTGAAATAAGGCAAAGTATTGGAACTGTTAGGAATGGCTGCCAGCGGGATTATGGCTAGCATAAATATTCCGATTTGTAATAATAAATATATTGGGTATTTTTCGTTGTTATGATGAAACTATGGAGTCCACACTTTCCTTGCAAATTGCAGTAGGGAATAAGAAGAATATGAGATTTCTGGTAGGGATGGAAATTTATGAAGCTTGTTTGTATTCATATTTAGGGAAGTCAAGAGTAAAGTTAAAATACTTTTTCTACTTGTATAAAAAAAAAAATACTTAATAATAAGTTATTTGGGTTAATGATTTTAGTAATTTATAGAATCGAATTATTATTTTTATAAATTAATAAAATATAAAGTGCTCATAATAAATTTACAAAATATTCTATTACGTCAAATTGATTAACAACTCAATAATTATTTTCAAAAACGAGTTCAAATTTTATTTGCGTAACTAAAATTTAATTATTAACCATTAACTTATAACGGTATGAATTCAATTATCCGATGAGTGAAATATCACCATGAAAAATATAAACAAATATTGCTCATAAATATTCATATTTACGCGGTATGAAATAATAATTACATAAACGATGAAATTATTTACGTTCATTACACGCATACACAATACAACAATAAACGAGATATGTAACTCACCGCGACAAGAAATTCAATTCTCAATTACCATTTTGTCAGTACATTAACCCCGTAAACATGATTCGCCCAAGTCTTGTAATCGCCTTTGTACACAAGCACGCTGCCATAAAAATAAATCGCGCAGTCGGTAAAAAAAAAAGCTACGACCGCGCTCTGCTCGTGTACGCCGATAAATTCGCCGTCCGGCCGCTGTTTTTTCACTTGTCGCGCAATGAATTCGCGAGCTGCCGACGAGCGATTGCCGCAAGCTTATCACTCTCCCCATATTCTAGAGCAGAATTCTCCCCTTTTTCTCTTTTCTTGTTGCTCGCAAACGTTCGATCCTCGCGCTTGTATGAAAAATAAATAACGTCCCGCGCGATCCGTAATTGTTTTTAATAATTCTCGTAAATCCGTCGGCTTTTTTTTTTCACCGTTCGGAGGCTATTTTCGTTAGTTCCCCTGGGGAATGCGAAAGCGTTTTCGATTTCAGGATAATCTTTCGATTCGCCGAGGCCAATTAGCGATGCCCTCTATGGTAAATTCTTCATGGGATAGGCAGAGCCGGTCGTTTAACGTCGGGATTAATTCTTGGGTTCTGTGAACGAAGTATTAGGTTAATCCTGAGAAAACCGATGAAAATTAATTGGAGATTTAGGCTTTTCGAATTGGCCGATTACGCCTCTCGCGGAAATTAAATCCGAAAATGAAGCCGATTTTTACAGTATGTGTTAAATACTGAAGTAGATAAAAATATTTTGACCGTGAGTACCGTAAAGTTTGCGTCTGATTGTTAAGTAACACCTTCATTGATCCTTTTATTGTACAATGTTAATGAAGAAAATATAATGTTATTACGATACATTAAATCATGAAGATTATAGTGTTTCGATACACAATTATCATTAACTGAAACTCAATAGTATCCTGTTGATTGCTTTATCAATTTCGACTAAAATTCAGTAATTCGGAATACAAATCAGTTTAGTACACCATCTATCGAGTGTGCTCATTATGACAATGACGAGATGAATACACGTAATCATTGAAAATTAGGCTTTGATAGAAACCTGACAAGCAACGTTGTTAATGATTCTAAATAAGGACGTAATTTACAATCTTGTAAATAGCTTCCAACAATGGCAAAACATGTAAGCGCTTCAATGTAGCGAATAAATTCATATTCCAATCATTGTGTTAGCAAATTCTATTTATAATTTTAAGCGTGCAAATGATTCAAATAGATATTTTTTATTAAATTATTTTATTATACGATTAATTAAAAATTTGTTGATTTATGTTATTTACTTGATTGTCGTTAATTTACTTAATTTTATAAATATAAAAATGATCTAATTAAAATTTAATTTAAACAATTTCAAATAGTATAATATATATTTTTTTCAATTATATTTAAAAATATTTTAAAGTCTTATTTCTGTATGTTTTGTATTGAAAGACATTGATTAGTTTGAAGTAATTTTTTCCATTTTTAGAAGTCATATTCTAACCGATTATCGATTTAACTATAAAAATGTTAGTTTATGTACTTTTACAGAAACTAAGTCGGACTAATAGGCTACATGTATCTAATAGGTTCAGCAGCTCATACCTCATCAGCAAATCAAGATTTCACATCTGTTACAGAAGCAACTTATGATACTTGCATTATATTTATCTTATGTTATACCTGCGGATATCAAATTTTATAGTTTTTAAAATATAATTAAATTTAAATAGTACATTTCGATACGAGTGTAGAAGGTGGTTATTTGCCTCGTGAGACATTTTTTGTCCGAACGAAGTGAGTGAGCTTAGGATGACTTAGGAGAATATTAGATTCTATTATAAAAATTTTTGGATTTTTAAGATTCTGTTGGCTTTAGAGAATAGTACAAGTTTAAAAACATCTAAAAATAATAATGGATAATTCAAAAGTATAAATTGTTAACTATAAATAAAACCCGCACCAAACTCCAAAGTCTCCATCAAGCCTAAACAAAACATTATTATTTTACTTTATTAACTTTCTTATCTAAATCCTCACACATTCAATATACCAAAATTAGATTAAAAAATTTATGACAGATCAAGTCGAATTCCCCATCTCTCCCACCAAACAAGACACCTAATCATAAAAAGCCGATCCTTCCCCCGCGGGCTAATAAATAATCCACGAAATCCGCGCTCGCCCGGGCCAAATTTAATTCCCAACAGGGCGCGTCACACGCGCACGAAAGCCCAGACAGCGCGACGACAAGATACCTCAGCTACGCGGACAGAGATCCGGCTACTCGTGTTTTCCTCTTCCGGTACTCCGCGCGTCCCCCTGGGCTCGATACAAGAAGGCCGCTCCACGCGTAATCGCATCTCCGTTTCGAATCCCGAAGTGCCGCGTTTTATTGACGTTCGAAATTTCATTATAACGCGAGAGGTGATCGGTTTGACCGGGCTGTATATGAGCGTTTTGAACCGCCGTATGAAATTGAAGAGCGGCCGAGATGCGTTAGTGATATCGCGTCGATGACGAGTTGGCGAAAGGAGAATGAAAAGGACGGAGCGAGGAAAAGATTGGAAAAAATAACGTTCGGAGGTACGGTTGATTTATTTTCGATAGCTGTCTAGAGTGACCGTAGGTTGTTATAAAAATTATTGATTATTTGATGGCGGCGTTGCGGGAGACAAGTTTTAGCTTTGTGCGAAGGTGAAAATCATTATTTTTCTATTTTTAGGTAAATAAGTATTTAGTTTATTCTATTGTAAAAATACATATGTATATATCAAGATTTGAATCTTATACTTTATTAATAGATCAACTCGAAGTTTGAGAAAGAATTATTTTATTAATGATGATGAATTCTTTTGAATTTTACCGATACTTGATGAAAGAAGTAACAAATCTTCCCAAAATTAGTATTAAAAGAAATTTCTAATTAATGACTAATTAATGACTAATTAATAATGTTGAGTATAACAAAATAAAAAGAAACAATTTTAATTCTAAACTGAGGTGTTTGATTTCATGGCTTGCTAAGCTACATGATTTGAATCTTGAAAAGATATGTACTACGCTACATCCTCTACATTACAACAACAAATTTTTCGCCATAAAAATTAGTAATTACATTTAGAAATAAATATACGTATGTGAATCACAGAATCATTTTAACAATTAGCTTTTTTTAGATAAACCAAGCAAAACTGTATATGTATATGAAAATAGTAGTATGTGCTACACGGTAGCAAATAAAGTTTCATCGACAGACACTTATTTTTCTCCCTTGCAAAGTTGCACGACTGCAAAATTATAATTTTATTTCTGCATTTCTATGCATGAAATTTTTCGAAAAATAATCTTTATTTTACGTTACATATGAAAATGGAAATGGAAAAGTGTTATTCATATTTTTTTTATTTGGAAAAACAATGGTAAAATATAGAAATGAAATACCTTCATGTTGCGTTTGAATAACTGTTCTGATTTTTATCACTTTACACTGATTTAACGTTTTACTTAATTTTAGTATCCCTTTACTAAAAGTGAATTGATACGATTTATGTAGGCTTTACTGCAGTAATTCTGTAAACGAACCACTATATAGATGTAAGGACACAATAAAAAGACATAAGCTTCGGAGATAATGTCTGTCCAAGTACAGTCGACAAAGCGACCTCATTAGTCGAAACTTGGTGCATAACCGCACACTTCCAAAGTAGTAGTAAGTCCTTCGACAAAGGCTAACTACAAAGGCCTTGACAGTGCAGGTGTGCATTATTACCATGGACGGCGAAACTGAGCCTTACAAGCTCTGGAGCGTCTGTAAGAGAATGATGTAGCTTTACCACGACAAAAGTCTCTTCACCTAAAAAGAGCTCGATGATATCCTGAAACAGTTGAAGGAACAGTTTGGTGAGAAGCCAAGTGAAAAATGGCCAAGCTGTAGCTATCTCATCGTTATTGTTGCCCAGAATGAGGACCTGACCGATCAGCTGTTCTTTTTGTTCGGACGAGCCTAAGATACTCATCGAATTCTGTCAGAGAATGCAGGAAGAGAAGATTCATATGTGGGTTAAGACTATCTTATTTATACCGCCTTTAGGCTTATAAATAAGGTACAGGAAGTAAATAAATAGAAGAGTGACTTTTACTGCGGCTCTTTTAGTATGGCAAACGTTAGACTTTTATAACTTTCTGTAGGATGCGTATTCGTCTTAAAACTTTCAGTTGAAGAATTATGTTATTTTTTTATTATATTAAATTTGATTCAATAGTCCATGAATTTTAAAAGCTTTATAATAATTTGAATACAATAGACTTGATTGTAATTGTAATTAACCAGATTGTGGCCTTTACAGAGCCGTTATTGTAGTGTAGTCTGGCATGATGCCATGAATGAACAATATTATTAATCGATGTGGCCAAAATACTTGTTGGAATATTTTTTAGAGTCTGAAATACTAATAAATATTCTGTAAAATAATACTTGGGTACATTTTCTCTAGAAAAAAAAAGAGTTCTCGTCTAGAGACAAATCAGCTTATGCATATAAAGTATTTAAGAAAGAAATAGTCTAAAGTTTTCTAATGATATATTTCTTACAGATTGCTGGATTGAGTGGATAAATTTTAACTTGATATAATAAATATATTTGCATGTATAATTTACATGTATAATTTACATTTACAATTCACACTAATAAAAGATAATAATAGAATAATATAAATTAATTTTCTTGCCAATACAGATTCGATACTACATAATACAATTTGTTAGAGGCCACAATACTCATCATTTCGACCGAAATTACTCGGTCCCGTCAGATCCAGCCATTCACAACATCGAAATTAAAATTCTCCAGGCGCTAATGAATATTGCATGGACTTGGCTAACTTCAATTAAAATTGAAAGGGTCGAGAACCGATACCTTATCTCTTGCACTTCAATTTCCTCGCGACCATCGATGGCATTGTAGGGCCAGCTTCGCGATTGGATTTTTAACGAGAATTGCGCTCGCTCGGGCAAAGTGCTAAATTTACAGGTGCTGATAGAGTAAAGAGAGCGCCAGGAATGGTGCGGGTCTGTGAAGAAAAAAACTCCCGAGGCCCGGAATAGAAACAGCAATTGCTCCCCCATCATGCCTTGCAATTAAGTGAATTGTAGTTTTGCAATTCATTTAGCTCCTTTCGCCGCTGCGCAGTTTCATTTGCAAAAGTAACTTCGGCCAGACGCTCTCGGGAACTTTATTAAATTAAATTTGTATTTTGATTTTTGTCAACATTAATTCCAGATAGCGCCAATTGATCTAATTTTCCCCAGGCCAGTTCGAGGTCCCAAGTTTATTCAGTTCTCGGTTTATCAGTTTTAAGTAATTTAATTAAAGCGATATTTATAGAGGGATAATTAAAAGACTGGAATAATGAACGGTTAGAGCAGCGATTACTTGGTAGCATTATTTTCGAGGAAAATCTGTTCCTCGAAAACGGTAAAACCAAGTATTCAATCTGATGTAAAAATAGCTTGATTAGCTTGATAACAGGTAATCAAATTGTAATAATACTTGACGCTTGTTTAACAGCAAATTATCACGTTCCCTCTAATTTATTGTTCAAATTGATAAATTCTTCTTAATAGCCTGCTACGAGCATTGCTCTTGTATGATTAATTACAGTTTTAGTAAAGGCACGTGGCTCGAAGGTCAAGGTTCATGGCTATTGTGAAGATAACAAACAGCGGTCATTGTATCCTATAGGAAATAATTGATACTTAAAAGCAAGTCGTAATGACCCGTTAAATGCAAAGTAATATCAATCTTCATGAATAAGTTCGATTTCTCAGAAACTGTAATTAACTTTTCAAACTCAATACTCGTTCATTTGATTTGTTTTGCGTGCTTGCTGAAAGCAAATAAAAAATTTAATCGAGTTATTTGCTTTTGTTAATGCAGAAAAAGCCAGTTTATCACAAATAATGTTTGCCAAAATTAAGTAAATAATAAAAGCATTTTTTTCATTAATTAAATTAAATTGAAAAATGGATATATATATTGTTCTTATTTGAAAAACATAAATTGTTTAGTTATTTCCATTTATAAAAGACTAATCCAAAATTTACAGTCCATTTAGAAAAAAATAGTGTATATTACACACCAAGAGAGAAAAAGGGTTGGTCAATCCACAACACGTGTACATTTTCGTCTGAGCCAAAGACGAGGGTAACAAGCACGTGCTCTGAACTGACCAAGTCATTTTCTTCCAAGATACAAAATATATTATTACAAGCTCGATAAGACAAATTATTGAATGTCAGGCATCGTGACAAATACAAAATTCACTTAAAACCACACAGCATCAATCCCGCGACTTTAAACAACCCATAAATCCAGAAACACCGAAAGTTTTAATCGCACCATTGAATTACAAAGTAGAGGCGACCCTCATATATATATACACACAGACCCAATGAGTTATAGGCTCTCGTAAAAAATTACGAGTGAAATACGCTGCATCCGCGCGGAGAAAGGCTATCGGAATTGCAATGGCTCTCTTTCCAACTTTTTATTTCTCTTCGGACTTCTGCATCGAATCGATGCTGAATTAAAGGTCCTCTCGTCGTTTTCTTGCCGTCGCGAAAACGTGCTGCAATGCTTAATGGAAGTGTCTGCGAGCGGCGCCTTTTCCCGAACGGATGTTCGGAATATCGGTAATGATGTTTCTGGAGCACTCCCCCCTTCTGCGCTTTTTATGATTCTTTTCATTTTTTAAGTTTATCTCTTTCGAGTGAAAGACGTGCCGGACCGATGATTCTATACCCATGGTTTTTCATCAAGTAATTTTTCATGGAACGATATTGTTCCTTTAAGTTTGAAAATTATTGGATGTATGTTGGGTTTGCTCTTTTCATTGATTTCTGTTTATATGCATTTATAGGCGGAAGAAAATGTAAAGTTATGCACAAAAGTCTGCCTGTACTCTCGAGAGTGTAATTTTGAATATTAATTAAGTTTGATATAATTGACGCTGTATATTATTACTTTAATAATTCTAAATCATTCTACCAAAATATTATTATAATTATTAAACGCTGATTTCATGTGATAAATCCGTAGCCGTACGTAATTAATGATCAAATTTATTATATTTGGACAGAGGTCAAATAACTTAGATCAGAAAATTGACTTCATTAGTTATATTAATAACAATATTCGTTAGCGTTGAATGTATTAAGTAGTTTAGATAATGATCCATTGCGAGCACTTCATTATTCGAAATTCCATCATTTCCTCTCATCGCGTTAAAAGGTCTTCAATCATTTCGCTGCATAATCTATCTCGATCGGGCGAAATTCCAGATATCTAATGAGATCTTTATGAACTCGCTGAGCGACCCAATGAAGTAGATTGCCGTTGAAAAATTCCAAGGATACACGACCACTCAAATTATCTTTTCGTTCTAAAGCGAAATTATAGTCACACCCTTTCTTATTATATGATGCCTTTTGCTCTATTTATAACTTCTGCCTCTAATTGTATTCCGCAATTTGAAAAAAACTATGCAATAAATTTTATATACTTAACTAGTATTTTATATACTTAATTTAAAGTAATTGTTATTGAAAGGAGCTCATAAAATTTTACTTATAAAAAGTTAGTTTTATGATAATCAATAAAAAAACGATAAAACGAAAAATTAAATTGCCGTAAGGTCTTTCAAAACTGTGATTCAGCAAGTTCCTCAAACGTGTGCGAAATGAATTTTACACTCGATTTGAAGTATTCAAAATATATTACCAGTACCCTAAAGGATTTGCGCAGGAACAGTTTATAACGATTGAAATCACATTACAATATAAATACATATACTCTTGACTATAACGTAGAAAATAACTACTATAAATGTTCTTCTCTCAATCTTTTTAAAGCATCCTATTAATCCAGTTCTTATTTCTTGAACGATGGATGCGTGTAGACATGCGTGTAACAAACGAGGAGCTCAAGTTAGATGAGCATTCAATTGCTCGGAAATACCGAGGCGAGGTAGAAGGGATAAGAAAAATGAGGATAGATAATGAGGAGTTGGAGTATACATAGTGCCTGTAGAATATGCATCGTGTCTCTTGCCATTTTTTAAAAAGGTTATATTTTAGTAAAAAGTGTGTAGTTAATGTTTACAATTATCTTGCCTCACATAATAAATATAATCTTTATGCACTTTGTTTATTTAAATTTTATACATCATTCTACTGTCTATTATAGAATGTTTTGCAATAGAAAAGGTCCAATAAGATTGTACAAATACCTCATACCCGTATTGAGTTATACATGTGCAATTGCACTACTCGTCTATAATTTATCAGACCTTTGCAATGGATGAATCACAAAACCTTAAAAAATCAATACATACAAAAACAATTACCAAAGAGCAAAAATATATCTAAAACCGAACAACCCTAACGTATTTTTATAAAATTCTCAAACGCATCCACCCACGCCCTACTCGCCCTTGTTTATATATGCACAGAGGGCCTTTGCGGTAACGCCGCTCGCGAATTCACAGAGCATCGATGGGCCAAGAAATGCGAAAATCCTTTGTACCTGCAGCTAAGTCTCGCTCCTCTCTTATTCCATTTTCGCGAGAGCCTGCGGCAGCGGTGCTGCCTTTGTACAGGCACGTCGCTTGATCCGTTCGGTACAGCGGCGCGCTGTGTATCTTTTCTTATCATTACACCGTGTAATCGGGAAGCCTCCAGCCTGTGTCCAAGCGGTTTACGACATGAGCTTTGAGAGACTTAGCGTATGTGTCTTTGTTGTTAAGTTATTAACGCCTTTATAGGTCTAGTTTTGCTAATCGTTTGTGTAATTGATTAGACTGCATGTTTATTATGGAATAATGATTAACTTTATTATTTTCTTTGTTACAGGTGAGTTAGATAAATCATCCTATTATTGAATACTACTGTTTTGGTAAGTCAGTGTCCATTTCAATTTCGATAACAAATGTCAAATCGAATATTTACTTAATATTATTTTTGTGGAGAAATTGAAAAAATAAGTTGGACATAAAATTTTTACAGTATCTGTTTAAAAACCATAGCACTGCAAATTTTTATAGTAAACTTCTATTAACAATATAAAAATATCAATTATTTTTTAAAAAGTTTATTGTTCCTATAATTAGAATAATTTAAATTTATTGTGCTATTCATTAATATTATTCTGAAGAACAATTAGACATTAATAAATAGTTATTCACTTCATTCTGGCAGAAATGATTCTATTTAATAGCCATTTCACGGTCAGATAATAATTTTATGGTAGAAAACGGTAAATCACAATATTTTCAATTCCTTTTTTGTTAGTTTTACTATTGTTTTGATATTATTTTTTTAACTCCAATAATAATTGATTTTATGTTTATTTTGATAGTAATAATATACTGTTATATTAATGTTTAAAAATTTTATAACGAGATCTAATTTTATTTTTTGTAAACGACAAATTTTGTGGAATTACTTTAATCGATTTGTGCGTTGCGTCTTGAGTTTGTCAGCTAGACTCAACAATAAGACAATCAAGACAAATCCTACTTTAAACTTCAAGGACGTTATTTTTATCTCAATACATGATTTTAAAATTGTATACAAAAAAGTAGCATAAAGACTAAGAAAATAGTAGAATCATTAACATATTTTAAAAAATTATTATTTCTGTTAAAAAATTAAAAGATTTTGGATTTAAAGAATCTGTGTATTAAAACTAAAATTTCTTGGATACTGAACCTAATCCATCTAGATATACCAATTTCATGCAATGGGTTAACTGAAACCTTAAGAAGGAATTCGGGATACGAATATTCATTCATCGGATGATATAGATAACTTGAAGCAAAATTAGCTTATATTTAAAATAAATGTATTATTACTAGGGTTAAATAATAATCGAAAAATATTTTTTTATTTTCAAAACTAAATGTCTATTTAATATTTAATTTGACATTATATTACAGCGTAGTACGAGTCTTACGACTTTAAGGATTAAATTTATACTTTAAAAATTTACAATTGTGTGTTTAAAAACTTACATAGACTTTTTCACATACATTCAGCAATGTTTTCAACACCAATGGATCGCCTACCCTCATAGCTCCGACATTACCAAGGAGAATAAATTGCTGATCCCCTTTTCCCAATGCAGCATTGAAAAAGGCTAAAAAAGAAGGATCGCGAAATCTCGGCCGGAACAAACAGCTCAGCTCGGTAACAAATTTTTCGCGCTCGAACCCATCCATCGGCGATTGTTTCAAATAATTCACTGCCACCTAGAGCTCGCTGTTCAAAGCGCTCACTTCCTCGTTTCTCATTCTCCTTTTTCTCCCGGGCCCTCGCGCCGTGTATGCTAAAATGCGAAGCGAGCGCGTATCACGCGCTATGAAAGACGGAAGCAGAATTGAAATTTCATTTTCATTCGACACGCGCCGGATGCCATCGCGATCTCTCTCTTTCTTCCGTATTTTCCCTGCCGTACATGTTTCACGCACAAGGATTTGCTTTTCCCGTCGCGCTTGTTTTCCCGCTCGAAATGTCGCGCTGTTTTTTCAGCCGAGCCAGTAGTGTCGAGAACTCCGTTTCGCCGATTCTTATTTTCCCTGGATTTTTCCGCATTAAATTTCATCCGCGTGTTTTCCTCAAAAAAACAAATAATGTACACCGAAAAACGAGCATCGAATTACAAAACAAACAGCGCCGCCGCCGCATTTCCATAAATCTCCATTCTCCCGAACAAATTAAACGACAGGGCGCTCTGTATTCCCCGCGCCGCGTAGCCCCGGGATTTACCTCGCCGCGGAATAAGGAAAAACTCGCCGGCCCTCGCTATTATTTTCCTTCGTTAAAATTGAGCTATTCAACCTATTAACCTTTACGCGCTCCAAGCAGCGCGCTCGTACGTGCCCAGGCACTGGGGAATTACAGGGGATATATGCGTATACAGGCGCACGCGTATACTCGAACAACGAAACAGCCTAACCCTGTATATCTATTTCAGCTTGCCCCTATAAACCAGCACACAACTTTGAGGAGTGCGCGTGTGTGGATGTAGCTGTGCGAGTGCACGAGTGCATAGTATTGCAGGTTTGCTCTTGCATGGAGGGCGCGCGTTGCTGTTACATCGAATTCCAGTGTTTGTCCAGTATGCGAGAGTATCGGTCGAGGAGGGCGATATCCGGAAAATTTTCGTGAACGCGCATGATTATTGGCGACAGCGGCCATTAATGGCGCGCTGGATTTGATTGTGCTGGCTGTACGAGGCCGAGTTATGCGAGCATGAATATGCGTGGGCTAAGAGCGTATATATGTATACCCGGGCTAGCTCGCTCTTTTGCGAGTGCCTGGGGCATTCACCCCTTTTTCGTGATCTGGTATGTTAAGTGGTGAGTTTGGTGGGATTCTTTATGGGGATCGAAATGAAATTCTGTAATTACAATAATTGTATTGAACGATCGAATTTAGGAGAAATCTTGATTTACCTTTGTATAGTTGGCCTATTGGTAATCTCGTAAATATTTATTATTTAATGGATGATGATAATCTTTTGGAGAATATTTATTTAACTTAAATGTAAATAAGTACATAAACTTCTGGGGGAATTAAGGAGATGAGAAAAAGTTGAATAGATATTTCTACGAAATATTATACAGGAACGAAAAAATTTTTTATTAAACGTTAATTAGATCAGTGGAAAAAATTGACGTTTTTCAGAAAAGTTTGACTGAGTTTGTAAAAAAAATTGTAGACAGAAAATATCAATATCAAAATTTGAGCTTAATGATGCTATCGATATTTCAACATAAATAATTTTTTTTAATAATATCAATGGAACTTTTTTAAAAAGTGTATAACGTCAGTTTTTAGTAAAATATCTGATTAGTTTATGACATCACTTTTGGGTATGTGTTTTATGTTTTGTGTAGTTTTCTGTACCTCGCTTATTCACCCCGCCTTAATGCTTATTAATACACTAAGAACTTTTTTTAGTAAAAATTTATAAAATATCTAGGTAAACCTAGGGCGGGTTGCAGAAATTCTAAAAATCACGGAAATCACGGTAAAAATTGTTGTATGTAGTATTTGCTACAATTTTAACAGCGATTTTTACAATTTTTATTAGTTATTACAACCTTACTCGGGCTTACCGTAAGTAATATTTCCTGTAATTTTTAACAAAAAATTTTTTCCGTGTAAGAATAAATATTATTATGTGTTTACAGTTTTTCTCTATGTAGGGAACATTAAATTCACGATTATTCCTACGGAAATATATTCACTTCATTTCTCCACTAACAAAATTCAATTTCTTGTTAAAGTAAAAGCAATGCCACTAGCGGTTAAGTAGAGCATACTGTCGTTTGGTCAGACAAGCCATAAGCGGAGCAAATCTAATATTGGATATTCGTTCTTGTTACTTGAAATATAATTTCCTTTTCACCGCGATCAAACATAATCAGTTAATCATGTTAAAATTTATGCACATCTATAATTCTTTACTATTATTCTAATTCGTTTTATTTTATTATGATATATTATGAATTAGGAAACTTATTTTCTTACTTTCGAATTTAAATCTAATTAAGCTAATTCAGTAGATTATGATATAGCGTAAATTTTGACCAAGCCAGAATATAATGAGCTTGATGCATTACATACGTTATTATGAAGTTATGGTACACCCAAAGTAGGTTTTTGAATGTAAATAGAAGACATTAAATTTCTAGGAACTAGAAACGAATAATACGTTGAGGTGATTAATTTTAGTTTGATTAAAAAATGTAATGTTTCCACTAGCATAACTGTCTCACCACAGTCACCAAAGTTAAAGGTATCCTAGGTTTATTATAAATCTTAATGCTTTTGTTTATAGTAAAAATACTTATTTATGGATCAAATACAAAAATCTGATAAGAATACAAAAATCGACCAATAATTATTAGCAGATATCCGTAAGCACTGCACTTGCAAAACAATGAACCACCTGCACAATATAAACTTTCTCACCAGCAGTCATTTGTCTCGTGGCCCCGTCTATCCCTCTTCTTCTTACCACCCACGCGAACAGTAATCAGTAGAACATTCCGAATCCGGTCAGACGGCCGAGCTCACACACGAGAAAATCGAATGTTCGATATTCCTTGTCGCCGGTCAAGTTCCATGAACGTACACGAATAGGGCAGCTCCACAGTACGTACACAGGCGCCCAGGCAGCCGAATAAACAATGGGAAATCAATAATGCGCACGTGGCGTGCCCTCTCTCTTTTTCTATCTTTCGCTAGTCGTGCAGCCCGGAATTGACACTTTTTGCGCGCTCGCGCCCGTCTCCCGTATTTACGTTGGAAATTGATTGCCTCGCGCAGAAAGCGCGGTATGTTTGAGTGGTAAAGGTGTCATCGTCAAGTGTTTTTTTTTGCGCCCCTGCGCGCAGAAAATACATGCGCTGGAAATCGCTTGTTGATTTTCAGTCAGCCGCGCGGCGAAGCAAAAATCGTAACATATTTATTCCAGTGCGGTCGCGAGCCGTCGCATATGTGGCGATGCCAAAAATGTTTGATGAATATCCGAGCTTGATTACTGAAAAAACAATCAAAATTCCAACAATCCAAAAAGATTGATTCAATCGTCGTCAGGCGTAAAATTTCGCTCTTTTTCGATGACAAAATCAATAAGAAACGAATTATCTACATTGTACGTCGTGTATTTTCCGATTCAAAGAACGAGAAATTTTACGACGCTCGGCTCGTATTTCACTCAAGAAACTCGGCGTCCTACAACAAAGCAGACTGCATCGACTCGCGCGGTTTTCCATGCGCACAGGAATCACACCCTGTCTCCTTTTCTCTCTGCTTTTTCTCGGCGCGGCATTAAGAACGACGCGCGCGCTGCTGCACAGGCCGACATTTTTCACGCGCAGAGGCGAGAAGTACGTGACGTGCCTTTTT
Source organism: Eupelmus urozonus (assembly GCA_900480035.1). Lineage (NCBI taxonomy): Eukaryota > Metazoa > Arthropoda > Insecta > Hymenoptera > Eupelmidae > Eupelmus > Eupelmus urozonus. The sequence goes on from UELX01000515.1 coordinate 22,521, forward strand.
CCGGCTTTCTTCGATTTTTGCAACAAGTGAGGAGAAATTCGCGTGTGAGGGGAAGTGAGAATGACTGGCTAGGAGAAGCTTAATTTAATAGTGTTTGTAAGTTTTGGATAATATTTTGAGACAATGTTAAGGGATATTCGAAGAAAACTTTGTTTTATGGTTCAGATCCAGATTTCTTTGTATTAAGATTTTTATAAAATCATTAAGAATATTAAATAATAAAAAGAACAATAAATTAGTGCATTATTAAAAATTTACGTAATGCGTTAAAACTACATAATTCCTTCTTTTTTTTTAATAACTTATGATTCATTAAATTTTAAATGCAGACTCTCGGTTATGCATACATTTCATAGTGTAAATTATGAAATATTTATTATAAATACGGATTTGAAACAAGGAAATCGTTTAGCATTTCTAAAAAAATAAAAGTTTTAGTTGTTAGAGGTAACGATCTTGCTTAAGAAACTTTTAAATGCAAATTCTCTGAGCTGAAGCGTATTTAAAATTTAAATGTACGTGTAAAGTTTGATAAACATGCTATATATTACTGTGAACGTTTAAAGTAATACTTTCCTGAAAGAAATATTAAAAATTTGTAAACGTAATCAAAATTTTACGTACATGTGCAAAAATATGCGAAATTCTCTCAATATGACAGTGAGTTTAGGTAAAATGCTGAAATTTCTTAACCCATATTTAAAAACTAGTCCTCTGTAATTATGTATTTGGTTTTAAATCCACATTTGCATACTTCTTAGACTAAAGGAAATAATTTGTATGTTTTCAGCTTAAGTCTACTTTAAAATTCCTGAATAGTTAACAGCAGACAAATTTAAGTTATAAACAAGATATAATATAGTAATAACAAACTTTTAGTAAGATTTGATTTAAACTTTAAAATAAACCTAATCTCTGTTAAAACTTCAGATAGTGTATCAAAGAGTATCAAATAATTCAAACAACCCTAATATATCAAACAATAAACTTTCTAAATAATTACTTCATAAAAAGTTGCTTATAAAACAATTAATTTATCACAGCATATTTCCTCCTCTACTCAAACAAAACCCCACTATTTTCCGCACCAAATGAACCGTGCAACATTTATCCGTGAAACTAACAGCGCCACCCAAATGAAAAACACATGCGCTATAAAACTCCTCCTCTCAATACTAACACAAAGCGATAAACAAAATTGAACGCTCTCTTCTATTTTTCCCCTCGCTCGTTAAAGCTCGCACCTCCGCGAGCTTGTGCAAGAAATTAGCTTTGAATCGAGCATCGCCGGCACTTAATGCGCTCCTTGATTTTCCGCTCGAACGATTGGAGTTTCATCCGCGCAGAGAAAAGTAGTGGGCGGAGTATGTAATTTCGATGTTGAACAGGCTCCTCAAGACCACTCGTTTGGAGTGCGCGCTGAGCTTTTTTCGTGTAGCGCCGGCTGATGGTATATTCGCAGTCTTTTTTGCTCCGTTTTAAGGAGAATCGTCGAGGGTGCGAGATGTACGCTCGTTTGCTTTATTAAAGGGTGCTCGAGAGTACATTGATTACACTTGAATCGGCTGTTGAATTTTCTGACGATTTCAAAGGTTTTACAGTCGTTAAGCTGAGTGATAGGTTTGAGATGAAGTCAAATTTGATTTTAATTATTAAAATAAATTTCTACCGTCGAGAGTGTATACTGATGCATTTAAGTAGGCTTATTTTTTAAATAATAATATCTCATAAATCTCGAAACTGAGATTAATAGAGAATAATTTTATTAATTTTATCAACATAACTATAATCAGTGTGCAAACATAGTAGCCTCTATTAGCCAATCCTCAAAAAAAGCTATAATTCTGTCAACCGAAAAGATACGATATTGCCATGAAGTGCTCCCAGTTAATGAACGCGTCAGCCAACGTTCTTCGATTACTAAACGACAGCCGATGACAGAAAGACGTAAAAAAAGACAGCGCGGGAAAGCGAACCCGGAAGCCCATCGGCAAAACCAGCCCGCCTGACGTTAGTACAGTACCAATAACTCGTTACGTCGTCCAAGTGATAACTGGAAAGACTCGAGCCTATCACGCACCCTTTGGACTCTCGCAGGCTAATGCCGATATTTCGTCGGCGCCTAATGTTATTGACACAATCCGTAAATTACTTTTCTTTACGGTGGGCGAAAAGCGACGCGGCAGTTTCGTTAATTAAGGGAACGCGGAGCGAAAAAGCGCAAAGCAGCGCCGCAAGCTCGGGCTCGAATAACTCGCTGGTAATGTAAATTAGGAGAGCAGGCCTGCATTAGCATTTTAAATCTGCGCCCGGCGCTTAATTTAGCTTCGCTTAATTTCCGCGTAATCGCACGGATCAAATTTCTCGATCGGCTTGCCTAACAAGATTCTGGAAGATGATACTCGGATGAGCCAACAACTTGATGTCTTCTAATTATGAATCTCGTACGTTAGATTTTGTTAAAGCTTGGCGCGTAATTTTTTTTTTTTTTTTTACAGACTAAAAACTTATCGCGTCCTCGATTTCTCGCGACCTAGGTGAGAGAAAAAGTGCACTTCTTAAAAGGGTTAATCGAACGAAAGCTCCCTCCCCGTAAATTTCCGGGCGTTCCTAGGCCGACCGGCGCCTAACTGATATTCAATATTTTGCATAAAACGCCATTAAGGCGATTGAATCATCCAATCTGCTGTTCCTCCACCTTCTCCGGTCCGATAACGGACACGATTATGCCCTAATAATAACGAGGCATCGCTTACGTAACCTCAACCCTTCCCCCACTTGCTTGTATACTTGAACAGGTACATGCTCAGCTGAGCTGACGCAAAAAAACGAAGCAGGCGGTAAGAGGGTAAAAGAAGGAAGCAAAGAAGAGACTCCACTGGGGGGGTTTAACTGAAAATTGCAACGGCGTTAATTTAAATCTTTAATTAGCGCAAGCGTATACCCTTTCAGGGGGTTTAACTAGCCCTGGCTGGGTGCCTTCAGCGTGATCTCGATAATAACCAAATTAACGTCAGTCATGGTTAATTATTATGTTATTAAAATTTAATTATGTTGAGAGTCAAGTTTTTTTGCGTTGTTTATCTTAAATCTTATATTATGAATATATTTTATATTGAATCTTTTTATCAGGATATAAAAACTGAACATTTTTTAGGAACGAAGCATTTATAAAATGTCGAAAATAAACTTGAACGATTTATTGTTTCAATGGTAATGGATAACAATTTTATTATTGAAATAGTTAAAATGTTGTATAGAATTTGAGGGAGTTTTATTGTTATTGAAGTACATCGTCATAACAAAATCGTTAAAGCTTATCTGCAACCTGGTTCGCATGCGTGTATTTTGACTGAAAATACCTTCACGCATATTCAAGTTTATCGCATATAAAAGCTATTTTTACATAACTAATCAATTTAAAATGGATAATGGGATTATTAAAAATAGATTCAAATCTTTTATTAAAATTCTTTAAATCAAACTTTCAGTAGACTTTTACATACTTTATAATTAGTGTAAGATTTTTATTTTTAATGATTGACACAGAAACTTATTTTAATAAAAAATTGAATTACGCCTCAGCTACCAGCTATTTAAAAATACACCGTACCAGGGAGATTCTTTTCTTCATTTTTTCAAAATATTTCTATTTTTATCTCTCATCTAAGCACTATTTAAAATGAGAGTGGCTGATTAATCTGTAAATTATTCCTTGCTTGAAATTTCTGGCATATTTTGTATATATTCATATAAAAGGTACTTTTTAGCAACCACGATGATCTTTTGAATGTACTATGAATGAAAAAGTAGAGAATTAAAACATTTCTGGTTAATTTTTTAAAAAATAACATAAAGGAGCTTTTGTTTACAGTAGAAAATTATTCTAGTAGATTCAGCTAAATACACGTGAGTATACAAATGCACACACGCGTAAACTTATGCATACAGTCATCCAGTAAACTTATATTTTCTAAGCGCATTTCCGTTCTAATTATTTCAAAAAACATTTTTTACTACTCTAAAGTTTTTTCAGAGGAGAAAGAAGTTAAAAGGACGTGTGGTTAATAAAAAATACTGCCTCCAATTTATTTCGTTCACTTTTTAATTTTTAACATTCCCGTTTTTGTTTTTGACTAGGAAAAAACAGAAATATTTTTTCAAAATTAAAAAAATTGAGTCAAATAATTGGATTTCCGTTAAAAAAAAAAGCCAGCTGTCTCTACATTTAGCATACCCATAAAGCACCATAAATTACATTTCTACGAAAACACAAATTTTGTCAAACACACCAGTCGCATACCAACACACTCCTTCACCCATCCCAAAACACCGTGTTTACTTCAAAAATATTTCGTCATCGTCAGATTTGACCCCCAACATCCGCCTCAAATCCTCTCCTTCCCTCCCAATCCCAAAAGACAAAAAGCCCCGTCCATCCCCAAGACGGCAACCGGGCCAAACAGCAAGACCCACAGCCAGCGAACGAGCTTCAGCCAGTACAGAAGAGGAGAAACCTCCAGCACTCAGCCCGAGTCACCAAAATAACAGACTGGCCTCTCTTCCGCGTGCGCGAGCAAGGCCAGAGAGTTCCTTGCTCGGCGCATTTATATACAGCCGGCCGGCATACATAATGCATGAGCCAGCTCTCGCGCCCCCGTTATCTGCATGTACACGCGGCGCTCTACACTCCTTCGCGCGCGCGGGCTCGGTCAATGACTGACATTAGCCGATTCGCTAATCTAGAATGCGCCGGCAACACAGCTCCCCCTCTCTCTCTCTGCATTAACGCCGGCGTAAATTAACTTTGACGCGCGCCGGAAGACCGCGATAAAGCCGATTGCGCGCGCAGAGCCCCAGCCGGCTCTCGGGAGCACTCGATATTATTAATTTAAGCGCCGGGAGAGCGGCGATGTTAATGCGGGATTGTTGCTCGCGGCGGGCCCGTTGTTGCAGTGTTGCGGGATGTTTGGGGAGAGCTGGCGATTAGGCGGATGCGTGCTGGATGCCTTTTGGATTGTTTGGATTTGTTTGGTGGAGTTTGGTTGGTGGGAGGGGAAAAGTGGGTTTGGGGGGTTTTGGAAAATTGTTATTTTTTTGGATTTTAGGTTTGTTTGTAGTTATTGAAATGTAAAGCTGAGATTGTTAAATTTTGAGTGATGGAAGATATTTTTTGTTCGGATTGAATGATTTTTGTGTCATTCAAATTGTTTGTTTATGTGAACATTTTTGGAAGTATGATTTAATAAATTTAATAATTATTAGTGACTTGTGCACTTTCTGAGGTTTTTTATCTTATAAATTTTTGCTCTTAAAGACATGCAATTATGGAAATAATCTTTTTAATAATAGGTTTCAAACTTTTATTTAATTATCCTTCTACAAACTCAGTACTAACTGTATGTACTACCATCTATCAATACTCTTTATTACATTTTATTATTTGTGTTCCTGTTTTTTACTTTCTTTACTTTATGGTTCTTCTGTTGAAATCGTTCAAATTGTGTAGTTTAAAATATTTTCTTTTTATCCAGAGTACGAAAAAGAAAAATAGAACGTTTCATTTTTTGGACCAACGTAAAATCCATTCTACGATGAAATATGAGATAGTTGAACTTGAAAGATAGGACTTTCTACAGATTGCTTTTCGCCATAAAAATTTATTTTTTATTTTTCTTTTTTTGTGAAAAAATGCTGATGATATATTGTTCTGTTTTTTACTCTACTCATTAATAATAGTTTTAAGAATTAAACAGTTTTTTAAAATTAGTTTTTAAAATTAATTCTCATAAACAGTGAAAACATTAATATTTCAGAAATGTAGTAATTTAAAGCATTTCTAAACTTTATATGGCTGATCCTTTCGTAATAAGGTATACAACTACTTGATCTTTATCATACAAGGCGTCATATTCTCGCCTATCATTAAGGTTGCATTAAATATGAATTTTATCGTTCTAATTTAGAATCGGATAATTTGTAAAAGAGGATTATTAAATGAATACATGCATCTATAATAGAACTGCTATAAATATGTATGTTTATGTTAATAAATATATTTACATAAACGTTTAATAGTATTGTAATTAGATTCAGACAAACTGTTCTGTTACTGAATCTCATAGAGTCAATTTATTCATCAAATGCTTTTCTTCCTTTGATAACAAAACTTAAACATCTTAAACGAGCCCTCTATTTTTCACATTCTACTTTCTCAAGCTAAACAAAAACACAACCTCCTCAGAAAACTACTTTCCCACCCACCCCCTTCCAATTTACATAAATAAACCAAATCGCCGACAAAACTCCAGCTCGCACCCATAATACCCTCTCTCCAGCTTCAAAGAAAAGCCAGCCCCGTCCACTCTAACAAGCGAGCACTCGGTAAGCTCGGCCCCGTAAATACGGCGCACGCCGCTCACTGATGGCTCAAGCAATTACTGTCCTCGGCGTGCGCTTGTACATATACCTACGCGCGCTACATGCGCCTGACACTTAGGGCCCTCGCACGCGCCGGCCATCTGTGCTAGCGCCAGCGCGCCGGCCGGGGGAATAAAAGTCATTGCTTCATGGAGGCCGAGAGGAACGAGGAACGTCGAATGGATCGTACTTTAGGGGCGCGCACGTGCCGAACTGAGTCGCGAGGAATTCACTTTGCCCGGCTGCAGTAAGTTGCCGGGGGATAAATTTCACTCGTGGGAGGGTGGAGGTTTAGTGCGGCATGTTGGGAGTTTGGCTGGGAGTTGGGGCTGGAATTCGCGAGGCTTGACGATCGGGAGAGTCGAAGGATCGATTTTAATTTGGGTTCGTTTATTGTTTGGTTTTTTTAGTAGTGGCGGAAGTAGTAGTAGACGGGTTTGGTCAGACGGCCATGTTACAGCTGCTTTTTTTTCTCGAAAAATATTTAAGTTTATTTTTGATAAAAATAAAGTTTTCTAAGGAAAGTTGAAGAAAATGAAGTAAAGTGAGGAAAAAGAGTGAATGAAAAAACACGAGAAAAAACGGCTACTCGGTGTAGCGTGCGTGTCTCGGCGTCATTGGCCGCAACGCTTGAGCACATTTACACCGCGACGATAATGTTATGCATATACTTGTGTACAAGTACATATTATGTCTTCCCACCCATATCGAGCTCTCCGCTCCCCGGCTACTTTTAAAACGTTCTTTTTTTATAAAACCTTTCATCCACGTGTGCACAAATCAGCGATTCATTTTTAAACCCTTATATTAAAAGCAGACCATAAAAACCCTTAATACAAATCTCCACCCGGCACAAAAACTATTATTACATCCAATAACATAAACATCCTCAACAGCAGCGGATCGATGCTCCGCACTGTGTACCAGTACAGCCTCGTAACGTCGAACGACGCTCAACTGAAATCTGAATCCCCCACATGCATCCCCCGAACCTCTTCTTTTTCGTCCCATATCCCGTTTCTTTTCCAAGCACAGCGCATAAATGTCTAAGCGCCCTCGGCGTCTACGGTTATACGAGCCTTTGCCCTGGCCCGGCAGCCTTTGACATTACACTTACCATTAAAAAGATTTCAGACTCGAGCACTCACTCGTATAACTGAATTTATAACGTAAAACCCGCGGCCGCAGCGTCTCCACCATTAATGAAGCGTCTCCCTCTCGGTTTCGTATAGCTGGAGTATAGAAAGCGAATGACTCGGGCAGGTCGACGTCATCGCGTGCGCGCGCGATTTAGCGCCCGGCGCGTGCAAATAAAACGGACGAACTTTGTTATTACCGGCTGTTTTCTCCTTTTTTATCGTTTCCGGGCGGCGTTCGCTTTCACAAAGCCGACCCGCGACGATAAAAGAAGTTTTGTTTCGCGTGCGCGCATGCGCGAGCTGCCTCGAGTGCGGTTGCGTGTGTGTGTGTGTGTTGGCGAGGCTGGATTTACATATGTGCATGCGTAAGTATACGTTTCTGCGCTTAATACGCGTGCACTCGTATTTTCCTGTGCGGCTGGATGCTCGTATCTCTATTTTCAAATTCGCGCGGGTACATGTGTTCGGTGCTTTAGGGAGAGGGAGGAGCGGGTGTATGCGTATGTGCGTATGAATGAATTTATGGTGTCGTTGAAAATCTGATGCATTAGCTTGCAAAATACGGGCGCTTGTTGTAATATGATGCTGCGCTCGATAATAACTGGGATAATCTCGTTTAGAGCTTGTTTTTTAATTGTTGAATTAGTTTGTAGTGATAAAAAGATTAAACGTTTGATTGGAAGAGTTAATTGATTTAATAATAATTTAATTGAATAGTTGAAAATTTGATTTAATTGAACTTTTGAAGTAAATACTTTTAAAATTAAAATAAATCATTTGCACTTAAAGTTTGTATGTCATGTTTCATTTTGATACACTACAGTGTTCTATATTCTGCTTCAAGTGTCTGAAACTGACCACAGTTGAAACTTTGTACTTTGGCTTCTGCATCTACGCGTTTTTTAGCCAACCAGCGCATCAAATTAAAATTCTTCTTGAAACTACAAATACAGACTCGGAGGCTGGATTTTCTCAAAAAATTAATTAAAAAATTAGACACCCTTCTGCGCAAAACATTAATATTATAATATATTATGAATATTCTGCATTATTTATATTTAGTGAAATTTAACTCATACTATTTCTCCTAAATGTTCCAATGAAATAATAATGTTTTTTTCCTGCAATAGTTCTAACAATCACTAACTTTTTTCGTGTATTGTACGTTTGACCACAATCGACTATTATTTCCAATTTAAATTAAACTGATCTAAAACAATAAACTACATCAGCCAGATTTTAAAAAAAGAATAAATGTTTTCCGTCGTCAGGAACTTAAAGGCCTCTGAAAAGTTTAAAGCATTTATCGCCCGGAATAATAAGAACTGGAAAATAAAAAAAAAACTATTCCCTTGCGGTAGCACTTTTATTCTCGAAGTGGCCGCCGCTGCACTCGTTCATCGCCGCGCTAACGTAAAGAACTTGAGCGATAGCGTACAATGAAACAAACTCGGACTTTTAGACTCCTGATAAATTTCCAGTACTCCTGCGCGCATTTTCTTCTCTCGCTGCGTATGCGGTTAAGCTAGAGAAAATTCACTTTTCAAGAGTGCCATGTAAATGGCAGAAGATTTGCGCTTTTAAAGGCCTGCCGACGCTTTATTTTATTCAAGTCATTTTTCTATGCTGTGCAAAGTCAGAATGAATGGTGAAAACGTAATTTGTTTACTAAGCTTTTTTCACGTATGATTGAATTTCGGTAGCTGATTGTCAGATTTTAGTAGGATATTTCAAGCGATTGATTTAAAAACAATAAACAAGCGTATTATTATGTATAAAATTTGTACATGACATATTCAATAATTATTTAACCAAACAAATTAATTTTATTTACGAACTGTGCAATTGATGTATATGCCTGTTCGAAAGGAAGCAAGTCATGCGTATTTAAATTTGACTGGATTTCCAAGCGCGCATGACCGCCCATATAGGTATATGTATAAGCGTAAATGCAGATTTTTCAGGGTGATTTATGCGCTCGTATAAAAGTTTTAAAACTTTATCTTAAAGACATTACCTGCACGAAGAAAACGAGATTTTCAAGCGGCCAATTATCTGGCTAGGTAGCCTCTCTTCTCCTCCGCTTTTCTCGCTCCTCTCCTCTATTCCTCCGCTTCTTTTCATTTTTTTTTATCCAAGCCAAACCATAACACCACCCTGAGCTTTTTCACCACGGTTGAAAGTTTCGATTGTAAAAGGCGCCGCTCATGGAAAAGGGCGCATACATTTTATAGATCTTCACTTGTACGAACTTTTATGAACGACTAAAAAATTTTTTTCACAAGCCCGGACACGCAGCTGCAGCGCGCGCGCGCTCTCGTAAAAAACAGAACTTTGAAATTCAAATCAAATTCCGAGTGAATGCACCCACACACATAGACGCCGGGGCAAAAACTTTGCCCGGGGTTAAGATGAATTTTTATAATGAATAAAATAGCTTTTGCGTTTGAGAGCGAAAATATTTGCTCTTTGTTATGCGCGCGTGGGAGCCTTCTTCATTTTTTGGAAAATGAAAAGGTTTTATTGATGTTTTTTTAGTGTATTTAGATTTTATTGTTTTGACGCGCAAGCTTTTATTGAGGGACGTTTGATTGATTTTCGATAATTGGTCAACTTCTTCAATCATTTATACCTACTTATTTTATTAGAATTGCTATTATCTTCAGCATTTTGCGAGTATAAGAGAATTCTTATTTATTTTAATTAACGTGAATTTTTATTTTGCAAGTTTATGAATATATTCATTAAATAAAGTATTATATTAAAGTATACTGCAGTCACTAAAAAATTCAATTTTTCCTTTGAAACTTCTCATCATACAATTATAGATTCAGTAAAAACGATCATGAAGTAACTTTACGGCTTTTTCTATAAAATTTTCAGTGCAAATTGAAAAACATGAAATCCCTAAAGACTTTTCTCTTCTTCGAACTTAAATTAATATAATTTTAAAACTCAATTAAATTGTCATCTCCCAAGAGTAATTCATACAGCACTTCCCTAATTTTCCATAACCTTTATAAATCATCCGTGCGATTTAACTAACATTTCAGCTTCAAAGACAAAGTAAATACTTCTCCCAACTCTCGAATCCCCATTCACAGCAAAGCAAATGAAAAATTCATCGTCAAAGGTGTAAAGGAAAAAGGAAGACGCCCGCGCGGACTGACTCCCTTTGTAAAAAGAGCGCGGATTCTGAAAAATTATAAAACTCGAAGCCGGCCTCGCGGCGCTGTGCCGGGCGACTTTCTCTTTTTCCCGGCTATTGCAGCGGCGACCGAAGAAGGAGGTCGTTACGCGAGAGAACCTGAAATTGCACGAATCGAGTTATATCCGCGCGCGCGTACCGCGGGCGTGGAAACGAATTTTCCGTCGCGCAGGGAGCAAGCTTTCTTTTTGAAAATGGCAGCTGCAGTGTGCTGTAGTGTCTGAGCTTGGTTTTTTTTTTTTTTTGCTCGGTTGAAAGGTGAATTACAGGGGATCGCTGTGTCGTTCTGGCTTTTGTTCGCGATATAAATTTTATTGGTGGGAACAGGTCCTCTGGGAGTTTTGGGTGGAAATTTCAGGCTTTCGATTTAAACGGATTATTGATTTAGTATTTTAATAAATTTTGTAATTTTTTATGTTTTTTTATTATCATATTGAATAATAATGGGTTTTTGTTTAATTTATGTTTCAGGTGAGTTAAGCTGTAATTTACCCGAGAGATTTGTCGTCAATGTTAAGTACGAATTTTAATAGAATCATACTTTTAATGACACCTTTTGAAACCTATGTATTATTTAATAATTGAGTATTTATATTTCTTTTAAGATTAAAAGTTAATATATGAATCAATATGTTTGCGGTAGCCCTCTGGTTTTTATCAACCAATATTTTTCGATAAATTTGAATTTTATTCTGAATTGAATTTATAAAGCCACTAAATTCAAAATAAAATACCCTGTATTTCTAGAAATACTTTCAAAGATACTTTCTGAAAGTTCTATCAAAATCCATAAATTTGACTTGCAAAAGGATCATTTGTGAATAAATGTACTGAATAAATAAAAATTTATTGCAAAACTAGTAGCTTGATAAAAAAGTGAGAAATGGAATTCAATTTTTTTTAAAGATAGTACAAAGTTCTTTTATGAAAAAGCTACATGGCTGCAAAGTCAAAATCAAATTATGATAAAATCACACCTACTGTTTCTACCGTTCTCAAGTCAGAATATTAAAAGAATACAACCGTGATTATGTACTTTATTCTCCACACCAGTGTATTACCCCAGAGCACAAGCTCGATTTGTTTTACATCGTCGCTTCTCACGCAAACGAGCATTATAAAAAAAAAAAAAAATATATTATTCCTAAAGTACTGCTATTCTGCGAGTTAACAAGACAAAGGTGCCCGTTTAGAGCTAATTGACTCGAAAATAAATGGGAAGAGAAAGAAGAGAAGTGAATAAAAGAAAATATAAATGATGAAATATTTGTATTCGAGTGAGAAGAGAAAAACGAAAAGAAATGTTTGCATGTTTTTTCAACAACTTTATTTTTATAAACTAAAAGTACACAACAATACGCTGTAACGTGATTCTAGTTTTTCCACGAGTTAACCATGTAATTTCAAGCCCTGTCGTGGTAAAAGTGAATATCATTATAAGAGCCTGCCAATAAACTGTGAGACTGCTTGCTCGTAAATGTATCATTATGCAGTGGTAATAAATTACGCATTTTATATTTTTTTCATCTCCGATCGTAATCTTTAAATGTATTTCCAACGTGTTGCTTGAACAACATTAAAGACATTTAAATTCATTATAGCGCCAGTCAGCTTCGAAACTCTTAAAAAAAATTTTTTATTCCTATTAAAAGAACCTGGATACTTTACTTGTTTTTATATGATCACATTAAATAGTCAAATAAAAGAAGTTTTCATTAAAAATATTATAAGGTTGTTAAAATAACTAGTTTATTTAGACTATGTTTTACGTAATTTGCTTTTATTCAATCACACAATTTTACTTTTAGCTATTCCATATAAATACACTACATTACCTATACAAAATATAACACGCAAAACAGTCACATAAACCCAATCAACTCAAAAATAAAAAAAATACACTCCCAAATATATGATAAATTACCCTCGCCCCTTCGCTCTATAGCGCTCTAAAAAAAATAGAACGAGCCGCACCGGAAGTCCTAAAAATAAACTTTACCGGCATAAAAACATGCACTCTCCTATCACCCCGATGATCACCGTGCACTTTGCCACCTCCGCATGAATAAAACTCAAAACTCTCCCGTCGTATCCGGCTATCCTTGTCATAATATACGACGTGGCGATGGATGATCGGGCAGTCCGGCAGCGCGTATGTATACTAGCCTCTGATAAAGAGCAGCGGACTCCGGACACAGCTGAGCTGAGAGAACGAGGCTGACTTGGCGTTTCGCTGTTATATTGACCATCGGCCGAACTTTTACGCGCGAGAAAGTCGATCGGCGCCTGATCCCTCGTAAACTTTCTAGCGTATACATCCAAAGTAGATAATCCAGGCTCGGAGTGCGTACGCGTGTTTACATGGCCAAAGAGTGAGTTTCTTTTTATGAGCGTGGGTAGGTTCGTTGGGTTTTTAAATTTTTGGGTTGAAATAGTTGAGAAATGGTTACGGTTTGGATTACGCAGCAAAAAGGTTTTCATTTCGAAATTCGTAGAGTAAATAGTCCGCCTAGACCAGCGAGACAATTAATAAAGTACAGTGCTTAAAGCACCTCTCGCGCTCTTTTGTCCAAACGAGAAAATTCAATTTGCGGCAATTGGTTTAAGGAGAAATGTAGCTCCTTCGATTTGCTTCGTAACAAATGGTTATCAGACCTTCGCTTTTGCCTTGCGCGAGCGCTAATGCCACGTCTAGATAAGAAGCCAGAGTATCAGCGGTAATTGCCGAGCAACTGGCCCCTAATCCCTTGCAGCATTCTTCGGCCGCTCTCGCACGGACTTGGGAATGTTCGACGAAAATGTTCGAGAAAAGGCCAGCCACTACGCTTTGTCGGCGAGTTAACGAACTGGGGAAAAGTGATTTTTCAACGCCAGTCGGTTGCCGGTCCAAGCGAGAGTCATTAGCGATCGTGGTAAAAGGTACAATGATGAAATTACTCTTGATTTTGAAAGAGCTTTAATTAGAGTAAGCTTGGGGAAGTTAATGGTAAAACTCGTTGTTAACTATCGTTATGGAAATAATCGGCTTAATTTTTCTTGTTTAACAAAGGTGCTTTTCTTTGCCCGATTTCCCGGACACGTACGCGTTAGGACATTATTATTCTAGGGGCCTTTCTCTTGCTAATGCAGCCTGCTGAATATACATAGCGTCGAACTTTGTCTTTCTGGTTTCTTCACGGCCAGCCAATATGACTCGGCCTATATCAGCGAGAGAGATGAAAAACGATCTCAGCTGCCAGGCTTTAGCCGATGGATGGAATGTAGGATGAAAATCCGGGAAAGAAAAATCTTGAAGTGCATTTCTTGGGCAATCTAGTAAAAACCGCTAAAAATCACTAAAAATTTATAGAGTTGATGAATGTTTTATGTAATCCTTTTCCACTGTTGCGGGCAATTTTTTAAGTCTCGATGTATTCGGGCGTTTTCATATTTTATAAAACGAAAATGCATTTCACAAATAAAACAAGAAAAGTATTATCCGTAACATTTATATTTATAAAATAAACATTTTTGTAGATAAAAGCGATATTCACGTCAAGATAAAAATTTTCTGAAAAACGTAATCGTGTAGGATTAAAAGATATTTATAAAATAGTAATCATTTAATATTTCATAAAATAAAAAATAATTACTGTTGACTGTTTTGGCAGAGGGATTTTTCAAAAAGCATTTTATTAAAATTTTATAAAACCGATAAAATTTGTTTTATTTTTATACTTTCTTTGAGTGATGTTGTAATTTCAACTTTTGATTCAAATTCGGCATATTCAAAAATATATGAATAGGTATGGTTCAACAGACATTTTAGTCGATTTTTGGCCCAAATAAGGATTTAGTAGGTCAAAATATAGGTATAGACTTTGGAATAGATGACTCTTATGTATCTATGTAATTCATAAAAAGTTGAAAATTGGTACTTTATTAAAAAAAGTAGACTCTAGTGGATAATTGACGATATATTTTCCATCCAGTTCATCAAACAATGCCCAAATAATTTAACATAATGATTGATCAGAACATTTTATTGTACATTTATCTGACTACAAAAATGGCCTTGAGTAAATAATACATTATAATTATAATACGTTGTAGTACTAAGCACATATGGTCTGTACAGAGAACGGAAGCCACTATATACTCAGAGATCTACTTACATCCCGCACAAGTAGGCATATGCGCGAGCAGAATTACACACGCACACATGTACATGCGCGCGAGCAAGAATACGTGTACCTATATGTTTACACTGAAAGGCGGTCATCAACAAAAAATTAGTTTAGTTATTCCGAAGTATCGGAAAATATCAAAATCAAAATGACATATTATCAAAATTATTCAAAATAAAAATACTCTGAACACTAACAAAATTTTTCAAAACTCATTCCTTTAAAAAACATCGATATCTTATCTGAATAATCAACTCCAAGGTCAAAGCTTCTCCGAACGCTCGTTATACACAACCGGCTAGCCAGAAATCGTGATCCCCTCCTTTGTGCCGCGGCGATGTAAACAGCAAACACATCCGGCGGATTTAAGGCTAACGCTTCTCCTGCGCGTAGCTGACTGTGCAGCTTCGTCGGAATTATAGGTAGATTATGCCTCGTTAGCCAGCTAGTGCGCATTTCATCTAGCTTTCCCCATTTCGACGTCTTCATCATTGTCGCTCCCACGATGATTTCGCTCACGCGTGTGTTAATTTTCTGCCGGTTTTCCTAGACTGCAGGGGCTGAATCTAGGAAAGATTATACGCTGGGGGTTGAGACGATGAATGATTGGGTGGATTATAAATGATCTTGAAAAGTTTTGGCAAAGATTTTCTATGGTTGAACGGTATAATTGGAGGCACACTTGTTATGCGCTTATAAATGCTTTAATTTTATTATCTGTTCCAAATTCTTATGTTTCAATAAATTTCTATTTACAAAAAATGCGTTTTGATGTAGTTACATTCTAGAATAAATGTAATAATTAAATTAATTTTAAGATGTAAAAGATTAAAAAATATGCCTTATTGAACTGATTTAATATTTTAATATTATATTTATAATGAATAAAAAATGAATTAAATATTCATCGATTATTGCAGACGCTGACCATCCTTTATAAAAATTCAAGAAACCTTTGAAACTGAATTCATCCGAAACGTGCTTTGTGTAGAAGCCGCACTCTAGTTAAATTTTCTTACCTCTTTCGAAAGATAATGCGCGCCATCACCCAGCTTGTATCGTGTAAAATCAACATGAGTTATAATATACGAATTTCCCTCGAGTGTCGTATTGCAGTAACATAACTGAGAACGATGCTGGAATAACACGAATTCTAATGTAAATTTTAGAACATTTATTGGATCAAAGTTCGGAGCTTTGCGGCAACGCGCCCCGCTGTTATGCCCTCTCACAGTTGCACTTTCTCGTCCCACGTCATGCAAATTTAAAAAAAAACTACAATAAAACTCGCTCATATTAAAAAAAAAAAATTAAGCAACATTTCAGATTAAGCTCCAAGTAACTCGACACAGCTCCCAACATATCATAAAAATACAAAACGCCGAGATTAGCCGCAAGGACAGCGACAGGAGCCTCTTATCCGAAGAATTCAATTACTCGTCGAGAGCACACACGCACACGCATACACGCGCAAAACGAAAGCCGTAGAAACGTCGCGCTCGTCGCATTGTGCGCTCGACGCAGTCCTGAAAGAGGTCGACGTCTACGCGCCCGCGCGGCTGAGAACAAAGGCTCTAGCTTTCGCCTGGCGCAGATCGAGAGACTGATAATATGGCCATTGAAGTTTAGCCCGCCGGTATAACGAGCTCGCGAGTTTTGATCCGCTCGGAAACTTCGCTCGAGCGAATTATGCGTTTTCTTCTCCGCGACTGGTTCGCTCGATTTTTTTTTTTAAGTTTCGAAGAAAAAAGGGTAAGGGAGGCCGAGTTCTTTTAAGGTTTTAAATGAATCGGAGTTCCGGAAAGAAATTGGAGAAATTGAAGCGGATTAATGAGTTTGAGATTGAAAATGAACGATCACACAGTCGATTACTTTTTGGCCAATTCTTTATGAGTTGGCTAACTTTTAAGTCGCGTTATAAAAACTCGAATAGACAATTAATTAGCCATAAGTATTCAAATTTTGTTAAGCTGAACATAACAGTCACTAGTGTATTAATTATTGAAAAGCCTAGTTAAGTCCTGATTAGGACGTACTTAATTTTCTATCCGGACAGTTTTATTATTTACTAAACTTTGTAGTTTGTCTTGCATAGGGTCAACATGTTTACCTTTAAGATGACCTCGAAACTTTGTCCATTCAATAAAGAATTAGCCAATAATCCAATCTATTCAACATCGATCACTAGAAGCAACATCAACAAAATCATATTATTTATACATTAACACAAAAGATTACGAATAAAGATACGGAATAATTATACAATTAAATTCTCTAATTCGTCCTACTTTAATGAATGCGATTATTCAAAAACAACCTAGCTATTTAAGTCCGAGAAAAATAATCTAAATAATAATAAACTTTGCGGATGTTAATTACGCGTTTCACTTAGCAGCGTCGTATCCGCGTTAATAACTACGCCGAGCATTCTAATTTTACCTCGGATAGCGACGCGCTCCCTCGACGAATATAGCCTCCCCCGACGCGTCAAGCTTTAGACGCTCTCGGCACAAGAGAGTCGATAATAAAATCCTTCGCGCGGGGGCGTAAACAGGCGTGTCTTTTCAAAACTATGTGTGTACGAGAGGCTGACGCGCGCTATCGAGCCCGGGGCTCGATTCACGCCTTTATACCGCGCCTTTGCATGAACCTGGTAAACTTGCCGCGGCCTTTTCCTTTATTTTTTCCTCGTTTTGATTTCCCGCTATTGTTATGTAGAAAGGCGTTATGGAAGTCGCGAGTAAAATGATATTTTTTCAAAAGATATTGTTTTCTGTGCGGTGTTATGCAAGATAATGCGGTTGATACATTTTTTTTATTGTTGTAATATTTAATTGTATAGTAGTAGAGAGAAACAATTAAAAATGAAAGAATAAAACAGGAAAAAGCAAGATAGATAGGACAGATTATATACATTCTCATTTATTTTATACTCTATCTCAGGTAATGAAATAAAATAAAGACGGACATACAGATATAAAGGGATGTTTCGCGCAAGATAAGACCGGATTAAATAGCAGCGTTTATAAAGCATTACTGTATAACGAACTAGGATTTGCCGGATTACAGTTGAAAATGTATGATATTGAGAAAAATCTGGCTTTTTAAGAAAATTTGTCATTTTTTAGTCTACTGCGGGATTATGCCTTATGAATTACACTAGTTTAACAATTTATACGGCAAAATTATTTTTCACTTTTAGGTTTGTTAGAAAATTCATTTATGACGAAGTCTCGTCGTTCATTTTCACATGTCAATGATTATAGATAAAAATATTTTATATTAAATCCTAAGTAATGTTAAAAGTGAAGCAACGTTCGCTTTTGGTTTAAAGCTTCATTAATTATTTTTCATCAATTTCATTTCATTAAAACGAACCATCATTATAATTTAAATCATTTAACAATTCAAGTGAGCCGAGTTTCTGTGTCAGTCGCATTAAATAATCTATTAATTACGCTTTATCAATACGTAATAAATTATGAGTAAAATAATAATAAATAAAATGCAATATGCGTTCAAATATTAATGATCCCGCATATAACATATCTTCAATATTTTATTTTACATAAGTAATAATAAATATGGTGCAGAGTGTTGTACAATTATCATTAAAATTAGCATTAATATTATAATGCACAATTAAAATTAAAAGGATTTTCAAATTTGAAAAAACTTTTATCTTTAACTTACTATTGTTGATAGAAGAACAAAATGACCATGCAATATTATTGAAAATTAAAAATTCAATAAAAATTATTCTAAATTCTGAAAAAAATATATTTGTAATAATTCTCACTGCCATATAATAGCTGAACTATATCGATTTATTTTGACTGTGATTTATTCTTATCAGTATTTAAAGTAATATAAACTCCCACTTACTAAT
This sequence comes from Eupelmus urozonus, assembly GCA_900480035.1. Lineage (NCBI taxonomy): Eukaryota > Metazoa > Arthropoda > Insecta > Hymenoptera > Eupelmidae > Eupelmus > Eupelmus urozonus. The sequence continues at coordinate 41,343 of UELX01000515.1, forward strand.
AAGAATAGAGGAACTCATTTTTTATTTTAATTTTTAATTTAAAAAATGTTTTTCATCATTGTTCTAATCATAAACAACGACGTAATAACAAAATATTTTCAAAAAACTCAAAAAAAAATAAATAGAGATCAATATTAAAGAAGGTTTCATATTACCTTAATGAAACAATAACAAAGCTATCTACTTAACTATCAATTAGTTTATCTTAGTTAAATCTAGGTAAAGAATCGAATCATCGAATAAACAAACGACAATATAATTTAGACAAACAAACTACACCACTTATTAAGATTATACATCAGTAAACATCCAAAAACGATAACCCTCCAAAATCCTTATACATATAGGAAATCAGCTTGCAGACGGCGAGCATACAACGCAGTTGGCGAACCATAAAACGAGAGCTGTTGAGTTTTCCTCATTCCAAACAAAGACGCACGCATTCTTGCTCTTCCAACTTCTCTTCCCTGAGCTCTGACAAAATAATACTTTAGCTAGCTACGCATAAAATCTTAATCCTTGGAAATCTCGTTGATTTAGAATTGCGCACGACGTTATTCGTTGACGGCTTGTAAGGAGTCGAGATGATGAATGTACGACTGATTCCTCGATTATATAATTATAATTATGTAAATTTATGATGAAAAATGCTCATAATTGAAAATGTTACTTAATAACAAATTTTTATACATAAAAGAAGAAAAATTTGATCGTACAAACACCAAAATATAAGTAGTATTTAGTGCCACTAAGCAAAGTGTATTTTATTAAAGGTTTCTTTATTTTGAAAAAATACACGACATCTGCTAAAAGATAAGCTAATAACTAAATCCCTACTAACACATTTTCGAAGAAATCATCATTTAGTCCCTCGATCCTCCGAATTCCCCAACGCCAAAATTAAAATACTCCCACCTGCCGATGATCCCCCATCAGCCCTCCGTCTCCTGCCCCTCCGGACGTTAATAAGGCGCAGAGCATGAGGGAATACATCCCGTGGCAAGCGAGCCAGGAAAAGTAGGACGCGCGCTCTGCGGGAGAGAAATGCGCACCCTCGCTCTGGAAACAGTCCTAATCCTCCCCCATCTTCTCTTCCTCTATGCGCGCGGCACGCAACAGTTGGCTGCGCCGCTCTTTTATATAAGTACCGGGAGAGGCGCGCGATCTCCCGGCCTTTTCGGGAGAGAGAGAGAGCCGTGAATTTTAATGGACGCTCAGCGTCTTGTCGAGAATATTGGGCTGAACGGCGGTTTTAGAGAGGGGTGCTCCATGATGAATGGGGATGGTAATTTTTTTGAGTGCTATGCGCTCGGGGGCGCGAGCTGAAAGGATCTCGAGAAGGTTTAGGATTTTTGGGTAAAAAGAGCGTGAATGATTGGATTTATTATTGAATAGTTTGGCCGGGGACGTGGACTGGACTCGTTTGGCTGTTACATAATTCGAATAACTCGCGTATTAATTTTGTTGGTATTTATATATTATAAATTTAATATATTTGTTTCCTAAATTTTTTATTCTTATTAGATTAATTTTTTTAATTTTTTATGAAACATTTTGTTATATCAATAAGTATTTTCCTATAAGCTATAAATCATAAAAATATTAAAGAAATTATACTTTATAATGCCGTAATTTAAAATTTGATACAAACATTTTATTTACTTTCATTATACAGTTCTTTTGTGATTTTGTAAGCCGTGGGTGTAAATATACGCCTCTGTGCACTGTAACAAAAAGGTATGTTCTTGGATTAGCCCACCCACACATTCGACTAGTCACTTTTTTTTCTCTTTCCCAGTACCAGTGTGACAATATTTAAAAAAATATTTCTATAGTTTTCCAATTGCAGGTATTTTCGCTTTTGATTGTTTTCTCATTTCTTTTTGTTATTTGTGTGTATCTGTGACTTTTGTTGTCGTCATTTGAAAGAGTTATTTTTTATCCCGCGCTTATTGCTCCAAGCTATTTCGCACATCTAAATAAATTGTTTCCATTTTTTGCGATGTAACGTAATCTTTTCGTTTAGCGCTTAATAAAGTTTCAGTTTATATCCATCTATTTTTATCCGTAATCCATGAAAATTTTACAAAAAGGCAATATTGTATCAATATTACACAATATTATAACAATAATACACAATAATCAAACTTATAAAAATCAATACAATTTTTCTTATGTGCAGAATAAGAGCAGAGCAATAAAGTAATAACCGAAAATTTAACATAAAATGAAATCTTACTAACTAAGTTTTATATTTATAAAACCACAATAAGTTGTCCATCGCTTTATGTCCCTTTAAGCTGGTTTAAAGATATTGGGCGTTTCTACACAGTATTATGATAAATTTGTTCGCGTTGGAATGTTCTTTGTGCTCGTCGCGTCTTTGTGTTCGTTCAAACTGAGCGAAAGCAGCGAGAGCTTCTAGAATATTATCATGAATTCCTCTTCATGGGATACTCCTGAATAATTAACCTGAAATTCAAGATGCAATATTTCATTTTTGTTTAATTTGAGTCTATGCGATGCTGTGTTTTATACATTATGTAATAGTATACATTCCTTTTATGCTTCTATAATAATAAAACAGAGAGAAACGTTTTCAAATTGCTCTTTATATCGTAGAATTACTTTGTATTCTTTATAATAAATTTTCATTATTTATGAATTTTTTATTTGTTTTCCTTTTTTATGCTGACTTATTAAGAAATTGCTTTCTGAATTTATTTTATTTTTAAAAAGTTGTAGCGCTATTTTATATCTATCAATATATATTGCTTATCTTATTCTTTCTTTGTTTTGCGATAAATCAGCTTTAAATATGATCTATAATAGTTTATTATTATAGATAGTATTGAAAATTAATATAATTAGCAAATTTCTCTACAGCATAAAAAAACACAAATAGTGTTTGAATAGACATAACTTAGATCCAAAGTTACTTCTCTAACTTACATTATTAGATATACAGATAAATAGAGGTACGAAAGAGAGTATGCTCTTAAAATACAAAGTTACATTATCACCGAGATTTCTCTTTGATAAAAGTACGGAGGCTATAACGGATAATATAATAAAACTAAGTTTTGTAATCTCATTTGTAAAAAAAAGTAAAAATTTATCTTAGCTAATAAACAACTTGCATTGTAATAATGGGCCATTTAAGAAAATAAAACTGTATTATTTGTAAGTTACGAATAATTTTTTTCAAATATTCTTAATACTTAAGGTAAAATATAGATCAGAAATTAAAAAAATTGTATCCGTCAGAGCGTTGCGTTCTGAGTTTGTCTACTTAACTTATCAGTAAAGCAAAGCATAGATTAGATGTTTGAAAAAGCTCGCTATTATTCCACAAACTAACTTTGATTTAAAACTTTTTATCGGTCCTAAATAATTCTACTCGCAAAAAAACTGTTGGTCGGTGCAATATGTCGAGCAACATTTTCAGTAGTAGGATCTCTAATTATGAAGGGCTTTTCTATTAGATGCATCAATTCCGATATATCTTCTTTGAAGTGATTAAGCTGTTTGGTCGTATAGACTCCGTATAGTTCTCTTTTGCATGACTACCAAATTGTATAATTTAATTTTCTTAATTGTTATTAATCTTATTTGTGTATTTTCATAATAAGAGTACAAATGAATAAAAATAACAAGATTGTGATAATAAATTGTGGTTTTTTGCATTTCCACGAAAGGCTTTCTATTAGATTTTCAATTTTATAAAAAGAGGAACGTGATATTCTGTTTTAAAGAAATATATTCTCCGTGTTTTACTGAAATAAAGATTATAACAATCATTATATTATCGCAAATCAAGTAGTAAGTTACAAAGTTAATCTCGTTGCAATAAATTATTTTCTATGCTAAAAAAGCTTATATTTTGGCAAAGAAGATAAATAAATGGTCATGATTACAGACTAAATGTTCATCGTCACGCACTAGTATAATATATACCAATTATCACTTACAAATGACTGAAATAAGGACTACATGAATCACGTTATCATTCCCTATTCCATCCACTTTCTTTCTAATAACAAGTCAGAAATTTTGACGCCTATCATTATCATTAAGCCAAACTAGCTATCACCGAAACTACATTCCATTCCATTATCAAAATTCATAAATTCCTCCAAAGATTGCCAATAAAGCAACTCACTGCAACAACTAAACGCTTTTTCTCGAACCACTTTGCACCTGTCCTTACGTACACACAGCTATCAGCTCGACTACAAATTACTCGTCCCGTAACGAGCCCCATCACGCGAAGACGTCATCTCGCTCGATACGCGCGGACACCCACACACGTCCAATCCTCTAATCCTCTCGCCTTCAATCGATCACTTCCTCACCCTATACTCGGCCTTTTGTCAATCTCTCGCGTTGACCCCTCGCTGCAGCTGCAGGCCCAGATAAAGGCGAACCGAAATTTATTGTTTCTTTTTCTATAAGAGAATATTGCCAGTCTCGTGCAACGATTACCTCCCCGCAATGAGGAAGTTGTCATATCGATGGGGTAAGGGCCGATGCATTCGTTTTGCCGACACTTTTAGTAAGGTGTGTCGTTAGACTCTGTTTGGGGATATACACCCATTTGCTAAGCGATTAGAAGCGAAGTTCATACACGCCGTCAGCGATGCGTTGGCAGTAGTCGCAGCTGATTTCATGAAATTGCCATCGAGCAAGAGCCACCATAAGTATTTACTTGTTTTTCAAGATCTATTCACGCGTTAGATAGAGCTCAAACTGATGAGGAAAGCTGACGGAAAATTCTTAGCTCGAGCGTTTGAAGAGCTTATTCTTTTCCGATGGGAAACGCCGGAGTATTTGTTGATGGACAATGGACGTAAATTTGATAATAAGTATTTAAAACAAATACTTATAGAAGATCATCTGCAGGCAAATTCTGTTGAGAGAAGCAACAGAACACTGAAAACTATGATTCTTGCATTCACCATACTTAGGTTATTTATATTTTTGTTTATTTATATAAATAAAAAGAGTTTTGGCGGGCTCAACATTCTTTTAATGCAGCTTTTTCCGGTTCTTTGACATTGTGGACAAACCTCATTCCTCTTCGAATCCATAAGTAATTCATCAACTGTCCTAATCCGATAACCCTCTCTATTAGAACTAGTATACGGTGAAGAAAATAATAAAGTAATTATTAAATGTTATCATTAGCAAGTAATGACAAAATAGTACATTATGAAAGAAGGGATTAAAGTCACAGAAGTCTACGCTTGGCGGTATGCGGTTTGGGTAACATAAGCGAATAGATGTTTAGAGAAGCTGTACAGCTTTTCGTAGTTTTTACAGCAAAATGCCGCTTTGCTCAGTTTTTTCTTTAAGCTGCACTGAGTCCTGTAAGTGTCCTTTTAGTGATAGATCGATTTTCGATTTTTTAGATAACTCGAATGAATGCTAAAGCAGTCGTAAAATTATGATATTCGAATTCTACATTTCATTTGATTGATTATGTTTTTTAATTTTTGCCATTCGATACTCAGCCTGGGCTAATGGCTTTTCGTTACGTCACATTATATTTGATTAACGTTGGCCCTTCACGAATATTGCATTCCATTCCCTCAGGAGCGACCTAAAATATTTCACGGCATATGCCGCGTTTACACGTTCAGCGACTACGATGCTTTGTAATCGGCTAATACGAGTTACGCTCTGATTGTTTCATGTTAAGCCTCGGCTAAGCCCCTACTGGCTTCCTCTTTAATTTTAATGCTAAACCTAGGAATCGGTCGACATTAAATTTAATTGGTCATTAAGGTATTAATTCGTTACATGCGGCTTTAGATATTTCAGCTTCGAAAAGTCCACGAAAATATACTTCCTGTCTTCGAGCTATCCAATGCCAACAATAAACTATTCGAACTATAAAAATTCTTTTATTCAATTTACTAAAAGTGCACAGAAAAAAATACATCAAAGCTCTAGCAATCACTTAAAAAAAGAATTAACAATTCGATCCCCAATTTGATCCCCAGGCATCGTCCCCCACTATTTATTCACAATACCCTCGCATCGCCGAGGTATGCGCGCGACTGTGTCCATATACGATATATATCCACAGTCGCAAAGGGATCGAGCGAGCGCGCGCGTCTGCTCGTATTCTACACCGCCAGGCACATATGCGTGCAGGTATGTAGATGCGAGTCCGCGATATCTCCCCGGCGTGTGCCACGCGCGTCTCTACACTGGCCTATATGTATATACATGCGGGTATTCGTGTACGTGTGCGATTCGCTTTGGGGAGGTTAGCTCTCCCCCTTCGATCGCGTAAACGCGCGCAGTCGTTGCTCTGTACTTCCAAGGCTGGCTAATGCGCTGGAAATTGACGTGCATGGCGCTCTGATCTCCGGCCCGCCTGTGGGTTTGGAGCGGCGAGGTGAGAGCACTCTTTGGGATGATGGGAGGAGGTTGGTGTTTTTGGGGTGGTTTGTGGATGGAAAGGCTTGAATGAGTTGGGGAGATGAGTTGCGTCAGAGTATTAGAGATTTTTTCATATTTTTCATCGATGATTTTTAAAATTATTGACTCGATTAGAGGGATTATAGCTGGTGCGCTTAACACCTAGAAAGATTTGTGATTAAGGAAACATAAAGATTGAAAAATTTCTATTTTTCTTCGTGAATTAAATGCGTGTTTACATTTTAAGCTTGTTTATTAAGTTTATTTCCTTAATGAAAAGCAGTAGGATTTATAATATTTTTTTTTTAATTTTTTATTTTTTATGTAGACTTTGATCTGAAAATGTAATTCTTATGTTTGAACCTTAAAAAAGTTCTTCAACAACCAAATAAGTTTTCAATCAAGAAGTTTTAAGCTTCTTTCTTTTTAATGAATACCTTAGAATGGGGCTAATCAAGCAAATTGCAAATGGTTGTTATTAAATGCTTTATTCTTCTTCTAGAGCTTTTTAAATTCTTTATTTTTCCTTTAGAGCATCTGCGATAGTATAACAGCTCACTCAAGAAGCCCTAGAAGAAAAATAAAGAATTTAATAATAAAAATTTGCAATTTACTCTAATAGTCCCATGCTGCTCGATTAGCCTAATTTTACTTCCTTCCAGTAATTAAAGATAATTAAGATTTGAAAAATATAAAATATTGAAAAGTCCACGTACTTTTATATAAAACAAAAAATAGTATTAAATATGCAAACATTTAAAGATGAAATATAACAAAGTGAAGTTGATTTTCAAATAATATATAAAGGTGTATGCGTGTGTGTGTGCGAGTGCGTGTGTGGGAGTGCATGTACAACAAGTTTACTTTTTGAAAGATATTATATATTTGCAATTGGCAAAACTGGTCTAAGCGCTAACTATACTAACTAAATTTGTAAGTGAAAAATTCTCCAGAATAAGTGATTTTTCCAGACTCAATTTCTGGTAGAATAATATAATATTTCCTTCTTACTTCATGATTTCTTAAATTTATTCTATAACATTTTTTTATTGATTGAAAGTAAAAATACATGTATATAGAAATACATTTTCAATTTATACTTTTAATTTTCCGACTTTTATAAATTTCGTAATTTTTAAACTTTTCATTCAGGTTATTAAATACTTTAAAAGTAGTTGAATTTCTGGATATATGTAGTTACTGAATCTTTGATAACTTTAGAATTGAAAATGACTTCTTATTCTTGACTTGGAATAATATTTTCAGATGTAGTGAGCACGGCTATATTTTTGCCATATATATGCAAAACTATATGTTTCAGATAACGTGAAACCATCTTTATTATCAAAAATATAATGGGGCCCCATTTTTAGATTTTAACCTTAAAAAAAATGGTTTCAACTGATCTAATTACTATGTTTACCACCAAAATTTGGGTTTCGTTTAATATTTTGTGTAGATTTCCATACCATCCTTTCACTTTGCCTTAAATTAATAAATAATATCATTATTATATGATTCTTTAAAATAGAATATTGATTTTTTTTCCTGCTGTCGTAAAAATTGAAGATGTTTTTAATAAATGAAATTGGATCGGTTACGATCAATTATAATTAAATTTGACCTGAACTACTTGAATTAAAAACTAATTATTTATTAACAGATCAAATTAGAGCTAATTAACTTCATTCATCAAATAAATATAGTATATTTCATTCAGAAGTTAATCATTATGGCAATCGATTATTTAGATTTTACGAATACATTATTATGAGAATGCATTATAAAGAATATCTATATACTTTAGTAATTATGTATTGTATAAGAATTTCAGACATGCATTAGTACAGTAAAAAGATTTTTCTCCTTTATATAGCGATTACTATTTCTAAACGCTGCAGAATGCCATTTATTTTGATTAATTTTCTTTTTATAGTAGCTTTCGGTAAAAACGACCACGATTTCTCTTTATTCCTTATCTGCTTTAATCAGAAAAGTTAAATTACATGCTGGCTACAATTTTATTGCATAATGCATGTAATTAACGAACATACGCTTATATTTTTATATCGGAAAATAGCATTCATAAATTTTAAAGTTAATCAAAATAAATTTATAAATAGTTAAGATATATTTTATCATGACCTATATATGAATTTGATTTTATACTCTAAATAAATTATATTTCTAACTTTTATTTTAATTAAGAAATAATTTGTTAGTCATTAATTTTTTTTTGTACATTCCATAAAACCATTATAAAATAGTTACTCAAAAAAGCAAAAACGAAAACTTCACGCCGTATGCATCTAATCCAAAATCACAATAATTAATTTAACATTATTCACACCTTTACACTCTCACTCGCTCTAAAAAAGAAGCAAAAAAATTCAATCGCACCGCACTCGAAAGAAAAGCAAAATCAGTAGCTGGAATAACGCTCGTGCCCTCCTCCATTACATTTCACGCCGTTTAAAGGAACTCCCTCTCTCCGGCAGAGAGCGGAGTGCAGACATGCAAAATGCATATACACGTACGTAACTTCGTACATAAATTCTCGTGTATCGCGGCGCGCTGCGCGCGGCTTTCGATTTATATACGCTCGTGCGAGGGCAAGATGCGTTTCACGTTCTCTCTTCGCTGCTCGGCCGCCGCCTCCTTTATTCCCTTTGTTTTTCGTTTTCATGGCGAAACGCTATAAAACGAGAGAAAGAGAGAAAGGGAGGGTGGAGAGCAGCTCGGAGGAAAAAGCCCCCTTGAAGGAGATAAAGCGTGTCCGAGCGAAGATGTAGGTGAGCGCGGCTTGGCTGGAGTGGGAGGGAGATAAAAACAAGATAACAGAGGCGAGCGGTTGCATTGGCTGTGTTGTTTGCTGGTTATGACAATAGCGATGTGGTTGACATCAAATAAATGCGTTTGAGTCATAAAGTATAATGAAATATTGCGGATAGATGCTAAACAAGGTTGGTTGGGGCTAAATAAAGTAGCCTGATTCCCGGTTTCGTCACGAGAAAAACTATTTTAAAGTCGGGAACTGTTCTCGTTTCGACCCGATTTCTGGAATTTCAAAAACAATGTTGGAATTTCCTGCTTAAATTTTATATTGATAGTCAATCTGATTAAGAGAATATTCTAAACTCGATGCTGGTTTTATACTCGAAATTGGAGATATATCAAAGCAATTCGGAAAACCCGAGAAAAATCGAGTTATAAAAAGTTTCTCGGGATTTTACAAATTATATTGAGATCAATTGGAATTGCAATTCGCTCCAATATAGATTATCCGCCACACTAAATGAGACATTTCCAACCAAATATTATACCCAAACCAACAAAAATATCACTACTTCCCTTCACCAACGTCCTTTTCCCAGGATCAAACACCACTTCAAACCAAGCCAGCATCTCACCTAATCCCACCTCCACTTTCTTAACCAAACTTTAATCTCCAAAACTACCATCTGACCAAAACAACCTCCTCCAAATAAGTCCTCCGTCCTCCTCATTCCAACGACTCCTATCCGCGTTTCCCTCGCGATTCGCGCTCGCCCGGTTTATCACGCTTCGCACTTGGAATAGTTCGCGCCGAAGTAGCCCGGCTATGTCTCTTTTTATGGCGGTGCGAAGCTGCACGCAGGGGATTCGAAGGGGAAATAAAGCCGGAGCGCTAGCGGATGCCCGTCCGCGTTTGTCTCCTCTTGCGCCAGGGATACGGGGCGAGCTCGCGCGCGAAGCGGGTATTAAGTAAACGCTGCAGTTTCGTTACGCTCGAGAATCCGAAGGGTTCGCCGCGGCTGGATTGTGCCGGAGGTGGAGTGGAGTGGATAAGGAGAGTTACCGGCGTTGATGGCGCGCGTTCGATATAAGATGAGGGTTGTTTGTTTGACGCGCGTTGCTTCAGTGGGTCTGCTTTGAAGTGGAGGGTTTTTAAGATGGTTTTGATACGTTTGTTGGTGTTTGTGATTTGAATGTGGGGGTGAGATTTATGATAGTGTTGATACGTGAATTGTTTATTAGGTATTAGGTGTTGTATTTATCGTACATAAATCAGTGGTACAGAAGGATTGTCTAAGAACAATTCCTTGTTCTGTTTAGCTTTTTGAGGGAGTTGGAGAAGTTTTATAGAGTTTAAAGTTAATCTAAATCAGCTAATTACTTGATAATTCAATGAAAACGAATTTCAAGAACTATTACGAGCGAAGTCAAAGAAATTAACTAGTAGATTAAGGTAAAAAGACTGAACGTAATAAAATATCACTAACGACTGTAATATATGGCTATCGATTACGTGTGACATGTCGCCAATAAATCAAATTACAGATAGCGTAGCTCGTAGTTCTGATACGTAATTATCTAGGGTCGACAAACTTCTTTATATTATTTATGATCACAAGGTCATATTCTTATTCATGAAGGTACTAGGACATGAATAGGAAAATTGCAGATTTTGATTATTATCTTTGAAGCATATAAACATATCAGCAACCAAAAGATGATTAGCTCATAAATCAAATTAAAACAGTAATTTATTTTGATGTCATATTTCTCTATTAGATGTAATCTTCTGAATTCATCTGTCTTGACATTATAGACGGTTAATATCTAAAAGGTACACTAATAAATAACGACTCGATGAAACTCCAAATTAGTCAAAGATTTTTATAACAATGTCTTATATAAAATTCAAGTAACTTAATTGATTTGTTAAATAACATATAATATTATATAATCTATAACTTTCAAATACACCCTTGCTTATAATCGTGGAAAAAACGTATTAGTATAAATTCTTCCTATTTTGTAAATCATATTTTGTAGATCCTTCTTATTTTGTAAATTTTTTCAGGTCACACATTGCAGTGATAAAAAAAACTGATTCATACTTATACGATTTTTAATATTCCATTAATTTTTTCATCTTCCAATCAACATTAAACAGGACAAAAAGCTTCTCGAAATACATTTTCGAAATACACCGGACCGAGCTTACGTATCGGCACGGGACTTATCGATCCGGCAATTTATCACTAATCACCGTTAAACTCTTTCTCCTTTACTCCTGTAACAACCAGCCGCGTTCTCCAGACTGGCGAAACCCTCTCAATCATCAAACCGTTGCTATACTCACGGGACGCGAGCTTACCTATATACACCCGAAAAAAAAAGAACGAGAGAGAGAGAGAGAGAGAGAGAAAAGAGGAAAAGGATCCGGCGATCGCACCTCTAACTACGTTCGCGCTCCGATGAGAATCGAGGATACACATAACGTATTGTTACGACGTCTCTGGCCCGGACAGGATGTCGATATTTCCTGCGCAGCAGCCTCCGAAATTGCTCGGAGAAACAAGTTTTTCGACCCTCCTTCCCACGCCTTTCTTCTCTCGCTCTTTCCCTTAGTATCTTCCTGATTCGCGCCCAAAACTCGTCTTTTTTTTCCAAGTCCGAGCTCGACGACGCTGTTTATGGGCTTTCATATCTTTGCGACACTCCTGGCGGGCTCCCTCGTGGGCTGCTTCTAACAGAGAAGGGAGAAGAGAGAGAGAGAGGAAAGGGTGAATAAAGAAGTCGGCGACTGCGATCCTATGACTTGGGATTGTAGCGGCGATATTGCAGTTCTGAGTTATAGGGGGGATTCGGGCGCTGGGAAGTTTTCGAAGAGTTGGATTCTTTGCATACATTCACTGCCCTTTATTAAACTTGATTATTTAGCGGGGAACTTGTTATGCATGTAGATTTTCGTGGCAATTTTATGATTGTAATATGTATATATGATTTTGGTAGGTGACTGTGGAATCGATCACCTTAAGATGTGTATAATACACATTTTCTTGTAGACATTTTAAAAAAGCGCAACCAAAATACGCTATAAAATGTTGATTTATCGAGCATTTCGTGTTCCGGGTGTCCCTCCAAGAGTACATTTTCAAGATGGTATTTTTTCCTCACTCAGGTTCGATAAAAGTGTCGGTGTATATTCTCATTTTATTGCGGTACGTAAATTTTTTCACGAAAATTTGATATGACGTCGGCTGTTTTGGAACTTTAGCTTGTCTGACAATAACGTATTGCTCCAGTAAAACCAGTATAAAATTTTATAATTTATGTTTAAGATGATACTAGTTTCCGAGGTCGCTGAAAGCATATTCAGTAGAAAATTCATTTTACTAAAGAAAAAGGTCTTAAAAAGAAGTTTTGTGATTTCATCGTTAAATTAAAAGAAATTATTTATGTAAGGTAATACCATTTAATCTAACTAATTTAATTTAAAATATTGTTAGTTACATTTAAATTACTTAAAAATTGAAATAACGCCAAAATAATTCTTATTTTTAATTTAAAACCAGTGTAATTAGAATTAACAAAACAATTTTTTTTAAAAAAAACGTATAAGAGATTTCCTTTTAAATATTACAATGGAGGACCTCGCGTAAACAAAGTATTAAAATATTCTCATTAGAAAATATGTTATTATCTATGTGATACGACATTTAATTAGTTAAAATTACATTATTAACAAAAAAACATTAATAAATATTTTTTAATAATATAATTTACCTTAAATCCGTCAAAATATGTATGATTTAATTCCATTAATATATTTTCTATTCATATTTTCATCAGTAATATAATCACTTTCTAAAAAGATTCACACTGTTTACAGACTAAAAGATACAATGTGAATAGTTTGAAGTCAAATTTCAAGCTATTATTTGCGCTGAAAAATTGCAATGTGTGTGGTTGACAGAGAAAGATAAATGTATCTGTGTCACTTGTACGCTCGTATTTCAAGATACAGAAGCAATAACGTTTTAAAACAATGCAGAGACGATCAGAAACAATAAAAATGAAAATCGTCTTTTCTGTTGAATGCTTAAACTTATCTGTTCTTTTTATTTTATTTTTATTACTCGAATATAAATATATTTTTATTTATTTATACATATACACATACATATGTTAATTTATTAAGTAATTATCCTAATAAATACTTACCTTTGAACTTATACTAATTAAATTGAATTAACTTTATCGAATAACTTTATTTGTAGAAACGAATTCAATGCACTTTCATGAAAAGCTCTGCCCTATAAATTTTTATCATTGCATTATATTATCTTACTAAATTTTATTAAATTATACTTACAAGTATCATTAATCTGTTTCAGGTGAGTGAACCTTGAAATCTGCATTCATCGCTTTACAGTCTAATGTTAAGTACAACATTATCATTGAAATCAAATTTCTTACATAAATAAGAAATACATTTGTATACAAGAAAAATTCGAATTGAAAAGAAAATTAACTCTTTTCTCAAACAAAATCCTTGACGTATTATTGAAATTTCACTAGATAAATCGCGTTTCTAATTAGTTGAATCTAATAATCCAAACTCCAATTACGCAAAATAAAAAAGTAGAGAAAAAAAATTGTTCAGCCTCTTTCATCTACTGTTGCGGAACATATATACCCCCTTTGCCTGTCCCTCTCTTTCTCTCTCTTTCTCTCACACTCGCTCTCTTTCTCTCTTTCTCTCTCCCTCTCGCTCTTTTTCACGGCCCCTGAACAAAAAATGTACAATCGATCGCGCGTATAACGCGCAATTAGTTAAATGGCCGAGAAAAAGGAAGAGTAAGGAAGAAAAAAAAGAGGATCGAGAGAAACGCCAAGTACAGTTAGCGATCGACTCTCACGAAGGAAAGAACGAGAGAGCGACAGCAGTTAGCGCCATAATTTTTCCATAACGGCTACTATCGAATTTATGGCTGAATGTGCGCGCGTTAGCTACGGGACGTTAAATAAAACTGTTAAAAAGTTGCCTACAGCCAGGGCGACACCCTCTCTTTCTCGCCACCTATTTTTTTCTTCTTCTTCCTTCTTTTATTTTGTTATATACCGAGAGGTGCTTCTCTAAGCGATTCTCGGCTTATCGAGGGTTCCTCCTGCTTTTCTTGCATCCGCGAGATAAGAAGGTTTTCAAAAATAATTTTATTTTTATTACCTATTTAATACAAAGTTGAAATTGAGTTCATAAATGATTAGATTAGCTTAAATAACATATTATATTACGGTACGTGTAGGAAAATGCGAATATTTATTAAATGAATTTCGTATTTACATAAAGAATCTTGAATTAAATTTCCTTAATTGCAAGTATTTTTCAAATTTAATAGCTACAGTATCACTTTTCAAAGTACTAATCACTTTTATAAAATAAACAATTCCGTAAAAGCGTAATGAAAAGTATCGCATCGCAAGGCTTGAGAAAGGTGGCTGCACTCTTATCGTTTCTTCCTGCACGCGATACCTCGGCACAACACAATTTTTCACTTTTTACGCGAGCTCGTGAGTGGCGCAATGAATTTTCTGTTTCTTCCTTTTCGCTCGCGTTCACGGAGAGACACCTTTAATAACGCAGGCACAAGTTTTATAGTACCCCTGAATTGACTCGGAGTTATTAAACTTATAGTAGCGACAAATTGGTAATTGTAACGGTGTTGAATTAAATACTGAATATTCCTTGAGGTTGAAATTTTACTGTGTTTTAAAGTTTATTTAAAAGGTATTTAAAAGTATGTTGAAGTTTGAAAAAAATATTTTATTTTGCGACAAAGAATAATATTTTGAAAATTGAATGAATACTTTAATTTTATTAACAACGCAGTAAAAAACTACGAAAAAACTCATTAAAATTTGCTTTCTTCTTATTAAATTAATGCTTTTAATAGATTTTAACTTTAATTTCGATAAGCCGCCGAATAAGAATTACGTCGCGCAAACTCTTTGCGCCCTGGTTATCCGTAAATCTAACTTCTTCAGTTGCAACTTCTCAGACTGATTTTTATTCCTCGTTCGTCCAAACTAATTACGTTATCTCTTTATGATGCCCCCTGAATTTCCTGCCTGCATAATTCATCACTAGGATTTAATTTTTCAAAGTACTTTCTCGCGATCTACCTTCTACAATTTTTTAATGAAGCTTCAATAGCCGAAGACCATTCCAATTTTACAACCTTCCCTTAAAAGACTTCGAAAAGCCACTAAAAATTGTTTTTATCCCAAGATAGACTCAGGGATCCCATACCTTCAATAAATAAGAATAACGCTAGTATTTAATAGTCATCAAGAAAAGCCGTTAAATCAACTCGAATCGGTTAGTTACGACAACGGCCGTAATTGCCTCATCCGCTCGGCTAGGCAAAAGTTTTGTAACGCAGCTATACGCACAGCTTGGCGAAGAAACAAGTTGTTGCGCTCCGCCGATGCGTGGAAAATTGCGTTAAAGGCACCGGGAACTTCGAGGGTACATGCATCGACGATAGTTAAGTAGCTCTCAGGGAGGGGGCGGGGGAAAATTATAAAGCTACCGGCTCTTCATAAACACGAACTACTCGACTTTCCGCGAGCGAGCGCGGCTGGCGTAGTGCAGACATGTACTACTTAACTCGCGTAAATCGCGTGAGCTCCTTTGCCCAGAGCGCGCTTCGTTCTCAAACTTAGAGTTCTCTCTCTCTCTCTCTCTCTCTCTCTCTCTCTCTCGCTCTCGTTCTCGTCTTTATCTTTGGGTGCTTCTGTTTTAGCTCTTTATGCTGTACACTTTTGTGAGTTGGGAGAGTTGCTGGTTTCGTTCTGTGTTAATACATTTGAGACGGGCTGATAGTATTAAATAAGTATTTCTTTTTGGAAAATTTGTCTATTGAAAGTTAAGCAATATTTGATAGTATTTTAATAAATATTCAATGATTTTTACTAAACTTTTTGTTTTATTGGAAAATTTAAATATTTTTGTTGATTATACGTTATTCAAAAGGTGATTAAATTTTTTATATATTTTTGAATCGAAATTTAGTCTTTGTTTTTATTATACGGATTCACATTTCTCTAATGCTTTAGAAAGAAACAAAGTAACCCTAACTTCAGAACTTTTCTTATGCGAGGAAGCTTATAATTTAATTAGAATGATGATACCCATGGGATGCCAAACTTTTATCCAAACAAACAACAACAGCAACAAGGGGTACCAACATTTTAAAAATAAGGAGCTTCACTGGACTTTGTATTTAACGTAGCAAACTTATTAACTTTGTAATAACCGCAATAATTTTTCAACTATCATTTTCTATCATTTTATATTAATTTCATACTTATTATCATTTTTCGTGTTTTCAAGAAATTGACATTTTAATATTTAATGGTGCAGAGGAAATAAGTAGAAATCTAACACTTAGCTAATTAGGCACTAAATAATCATGGCCACAACTTTCAAATATTCTTCTTTTTACTGCAAACTACTAAATCATGCCAGTCGTACTAAAAATGTAGAAACTAGGTCAGTGGAGGACTTATCGTTTGCTCCTTCTACCATTGTATATTTTATTTAAATAATAATAAAATTGTATTTTAACGTAAAAGCAATCAACAAGTACTAATTATTTATGAAAGCTTATTGTATATTTTAATTATTCTATTATTTAATTCTAGCATAGTTATCGTATTATCTGTTATTATACTTTTTCGCTTTCCGACATAAGTAGATTAGTCCAAATAAGTTTCTCAGGTCCTCCCAAGTCTATATAAACTAATTTTTGGAAAATAGTAATTTGAACAGATATTGCGGGATACCACCCATTTATATTCTAATATAATCGGTTTTCCTGGTTCCCAAGTTTGACAAACAAATAAATACATGGTGGACTCTAATTTCCTTCCTCTTCTTGCACAATGCTTCTTCAATTAAATAGTTCTCAAACCAGCTTTAATTTTACCACTTCTCGTGCACATACCGTCAACTCTACCCTGCACACACACACACACTCACACGCACACACATCCGTGTACAATTAACGTCATAAATTCTACCTCATTTATTTATAAGCTCTACTTCGCAGCTGTTAATTAAACGACACTCTCGGGTAACTTGTCGATGCGTTAACTGTGGATCACGCATGCAAAGAGAGAGAGAGAGAGAGAGAGAGAGAGAGAGAGAGAGAATGTGTTAAGCAGTATCAGCGTCGCGACAGCACCCATGCCGAGGAGGCACAGTAGCGTCGCATCCGAGAGTGTCAATTAGCTTTCTCTCTATTTCCATCGCCCCCCTCTTCGCTTTACTCTCCGTGTACCTGTCTTAGTACGTAATTCCCCTTGATTCTGCCTCAGAGCGCGCAGTTTGATCAGCGGTCGAATATATCAATGAGAGATCCCCACGGGATGCCGGAATAGTGTCTTCTTCTATTTCAGGATCGCAAGGTAAAGCGAAAAGTTTTTCCAAGTAGCTTTGTAAAAAGAGAAAGTTCTGATTGTGCTCGTAGGCGCAGGCAGATCACCTGCAACTGTTTGCTGCTTATACGGCTGAAGTTTAAATGACGTTGACAGAGGAAAGAAGGAGGAAGGGAAAAAAGACTGATTGAATTTTTATTGCCTCGTAAAATACAGGTTTATTTGATACTAGGGATATCATAAGAAGTCACTGCGTAAGACGCTTAAATCGAAAGGATAGGGCAATGAAAGGCATAAGATGAAAATCAGGAAAATATTCAATTCCATTACCGTTAAAAGAAACAAAAGCTCTTGCAGAAAAGTCGCTAAAGAAGGAAACATTTCGTCCGGCTACTTCCGTGCCATTCTCTCTCCAAACGGCGCTCGAATAATTCAAACGATTCGAACATTCGAACTCAGAACTCGCAATCGAGAGAAGAGCAGTGAGTTCGCCGAATGCGAACTGTATGAGCCGTAATCGCATAACTGCATTTCAAGGCAACAGCTGCCGCGCTCAAGAGTTTAGGCTCGTGCACTCCTCTATATATACAGGATAGAGGTATATTCGTATTAGGCAAGAGTTTCATATTATGCGAAAGCGAGAGGCAGATATGGACTTGATAGACTCGAGAGCGAATTAACGACGGTAGGTGAGTGGATGGGTGGGCCGACGGGGGCTCGTTATGCGAGCTGCACATCGCCGCGGGCGATTTTCCGCAAGTTGTGAGTGCGCGGGTTGAGATGAGCTCTGGCGTGGTGAAATTTAGAAAAGGGTCCGGCTGCGAGCTTGAGTGAGACCGACGGGCAGTTTGTTTTGTTGATGGATGAATCATTGATTGCTTGGATTTGCTTGGTTAATTTGGAATTATTTCGTTGTTTGAATTTTTTGCTTTTTCCTTGTAAGGGAAACAATGTTGGTAAAATTAGTACAGATATTTATATGGGTAAGTGCGTTTATTTATTGTGCTTCGTAAAAAATGTAATATTTTTAGAAAAAAATGTTATGGTTATAAAAACGGAATTCCCTATTAATTATTTATTAGTCATGAATTTTAATAATGATAATTGATTAAAATTAATTAAATGCAGTATCATAACGTATTATTCCCAATTCATATCATGATATTGGCAGATTGAGGTGTATGCACACACACACACACGCACGCATACTTATAAATATTTCAAAAAGCATTTAAAACATGTTTTTATAAACTTCTTATTATCATGAACCTTTTTCAGTTCAGTCAAGGAAGCAAAATAATAACTCAAAATAATAGTAAATATGAAATAATATTTATGTTTTTATGTTTTCATTGTTATACATTTTTATATTTTTTGATATGCTCATAATTTAAGATAAAGTAACAAAACTGTTATGTTGAAATTAATTTGACAATTTCATCAGCTATTTCCATCATTTTATGACATAAACTAACGCAGGCCCTTTCCAGAACAATACAAACATATGCGTATATATACCGTTGTATATGATAAATACGTGCCGTTAATGTTTCAATTGAAATGGTCATTGGCTTTAAGCTATAAAATGTTGATTGATATCAGCAAATAAATTTCATTCAGAATGATTCGTTGTTTGTTTAAACACACCTACGTTTGTTACAAGGTATCCAACTTTCCATGCAACAGTTATATACAATAATTACACCCACTAAAACATAAATTAAACTTAATCAGCAAAAGCATAAAAAGATTTCCAAACCGTCCCCATCGGAACCCCAAAATTTCTCAATACCTCGATTTCCACTCGCAATCTCCAAAGCCAGCGCTCTCGAAAACTGTTTACCAACTCAATCCTCATCGGAGCCAAAGCGCTACCTTTCCGATCGGCCGGTTAGTTACACTCCGATCAGCGCGGCCCGCCGGATTAGCGACAAGTTCGCCAAGCGCACTGGCACAGCCCCCCCTCGGGAGGGATTCCGTAGCTGCCGCCTCGCCGCGGGCCCGAGCGTATATATCGATTTCGCCGAGGGAATAGTCCGCGACGTCTTATGAACGCATATACAGAGCTGGAGAAGTTCCGGAGGAGCGCTGGGCACTAATCCGCAAAACCCGACGGTCTTAATTATTAGGCGGGGGGAGGGGACAGAAGGAGGAAGTGTGACTTGACTGATTCATGAGCGAGGAGTTAAGTTTCGGACGGGTCTTTTAGTTGTTGGCCGAGTTACGTCAAGCTTGTGTTTTGGTGCTTTGTTGTTGTTTTTTCTGAGCTGGTGAGTGTCGTTGTTATGGGTGGGATGTAGGGCTGTGCATAGTTGCAGTGTTTTGAAATGTGTTTGATTGGGAGTTGAGATACAATTGTTCATTTATTATTGGATCTTAATGGAGTGGATGTGGATGTTAAATTATGGAAGAAAAAAGAAGGTTGATTTTTTTTTTTTTTATTAATGAGGAAAATGATTTTGTATATTTAGGTGACTGATATATTGAAAGACACTATTAACTGCAGCCGAGCTTGACGTTATTGCGTCAAATATAATTACGGTAGCTATATTTAGTTAATCAAAATTAATTTCCCGGAAACAGGATGCGTATTTCACATAATTAATATGAAATTGATAAACTCGTTCATTAGCAAAATTTAATAATGTAAATGTTCAGAAAAATATTGACAAAAATAGTTAATAACGATCTTTTACTATAAACTAATTTTGCTGAAGAAAATTACAAATATTAGTTGCTATTTTCTTTGCAGTAACAGATTTCTTAATGAAAAAATTTCTAAAACGAGCACGTACACTTATTTATTATAAAAACAAAAGAGATGAATAGTAAATAGGTGTTAACAAAACAGACTTTTTATAAAAGTATTTCATAAAAACCTTTTATGCAAAAATTTTAACGAATGTTTTGATCATTAACAAGAGCCCTTAATTGGTACAGTTATGTTGTATAGTTCCTCGAACAAAGTACCTGACAAGCAAAAAAATCATGAAATACAAATCCTAAAAAAGCTTCATGCTAACAAGACAATCAAACATTCTAGAGAAACAAATAAATCCAAACAAAAAAGCAGCAATTTATTTTGCAATCAATCACAGTCAATTACTGTTTCTCTTTCTTCCCCAATTCCAAATTCCTAAAAAGTGGCTTCCACTCAACAAGTACATACATTATAATTAGCAGCCGTAAAAACTCTCCGCTCGCAAAATTGATTATTATCGGAAACGGAATCATCGACAGGCGGCCACGAATTAGAACAGTGCGAAACAAGTTCGCATTGAAATTCGTGAGGCCGGGCTCGAACTTTCGAGATCTTAATTACCCTCGTTTGTTCTCTCGCGCTGCGAGTTACGCTGCCTGTTTGTCGAGGGCACTTTTAATTACTTTCGCGCGGACCTTGAATCTTGGCGTTTACATTAAAACATTCGAGCGGGGAGGGGAGCGGAATCGTGAAAAAACAATTTTCCTCGGCAAAGAGCCGTAAAGTTCCGCTTCAACGTCTAAGTTTGGGAAAGCAATATTCCTGCGATCGAAACGCGAAAGGACGCTTTGTGCAATTTTCAAATTACGGATGCCGAAGTTTCCGGCTTCGAGGAACTTTTACAATGGAGTAATATAAACTTATAGTTATGCAATCGACGGAGGGGTGTATATTGGTTCGAACTGGTTTGTAGCGAGCTTCGATTGTGCGTGTTGATTGAAATTATCAAAACTTAACTTAATTGACAATTAATTGATCTACAATGGTCGCATAAATTGGAATTATTTATGTAAAGTAGTATAAGCAAACAGTTCGAGGATTTAATTAAAGTTTCTGGAATTAACAACAAGCAAGAGGAAAAAGTCTTAATTAACTTTTATTGAATACCGAAATCTCATTAAGTGCGACAAAATACGAAAATTTGTATAAGATACAAGGGTGAACTTTCAAGTATTTCACTGAAAACTCATCTGACCTACCGGAAGACTTAGGGCGTACCCCAGCTTAAGACTTTATGATAAAGAAATGTATAAGCTCAGCGCTTAATACGCAGTCTTGTGTTTGAATAGCTGCTTGGAAATTTCCTCATTAGTGGAAATTTTTCTCATATCTCTTTAGGCTTTCTCAAAGAAAAAACTTTGTCATTTCTGGTGGTATTGTTTTTTTCTATTCCCTAAGCAAAATGCTGCTAGGGAAAAGTAAAATAAAAAGAAGACAAAATGATCACACTCTCTAGGGAATTAATTTTATCTTTTTTTTCGAGCTTTACACAAGCAACATCTTGTATTCAGAGAGTCCGTAGTTACTACTTTAATTTTTTGATTTATAAGGTTTTAATCTGTTTTGTTGCTCCAGCTTAAAGTTGCAAAATACATGTTTTATTACTGCCAAAATTATAATTCATTTGTTAATTATGCTCAGTTAATGTTTGTAAAAAGTAATGTTTATCGAAAGTTTTAAATCCTTACCTAATAAGGTAAAAGAATACTTTTATAAAGCTTTTTTTTATTGATGGCTCGTCATCAACAAACTTAATTAGTTTATTCATAGATTCACTTCTTCAATATTTACCGCAAATTTCACTTAAGCACTCAATCAAAAAAGCTTACAACCACTTAAAATTCACACAGCACTTCCCTCAAAGTACCCCAAACCCATAATTCACAAAACACCTAAAAAAACAAACACTCCTTCACACCCTCAGCGAAACATCCCCGTCAAAGTCAAAGTGCAACAGCTCGCCTTCAAAAAAGATTTTAAGGCTCTCGGAAAGATTTTCGAGAAGCTCGAAAGCCAAAGACAATCCCCATCGATCGTCCAGGAAGCGCCCGTATACCACACATACGTCGCCTCGGTCCCTCGGCGAGACTCAGGCTCGTAGGAGAGACGTAATCCAGAGAGTACGACGACGCGTCGCGCCGGAAAACGACTTAATCCTCGTCTTTGTTTCCATCGTCCTCGTTCTCTCTTTTTTTTTGGCTCATCCTTTCGCTCGCCCGTAGATCCTCTTTGGCCCTGTTCTCCTTTGGAATCTCGTAGAATTTTCTCGCTGGTATGATAATGCCGGCTTGGGCTATTCCTATTCTTTATTCAATCTCGCGCATAAGTTATGCCGCAAAATCTGCGTAATTTGCATATTTTATTCAAAATGTTTTGAAAATGCCTTCATCTTCGCTTGCGTATATACTTTTTGTGCAGTGTGGTTTTAGACCTTGGGAGGATTTTGCTCGGGGAGATTTATAAAAGCAAATGTAGGTGGCTTGAGATATGTAAAAATTTTAAAATAGTAGATCAATCGTATTGTTTTAGTAATCGAAACAGTAGTTTCTAATTTAATAACTGGAATGATCTAGGGTATGAATGAGTATTACTATTATAATTTTTATTCAAATATTATTCATAATTAGCTTTGACTTATTTACTTTATTAGTGATTATAACTGAAAGACTACACAAATATTTTAAACTTTTAAATTCACGATAGTTAATCATAATTGATTAATGACTTGTTTATGCCATGCATGAAAGAAAAGAATTATATTAAGCTACCTTACCAAGCTTCATCTAATGAAAATCTTAATCTTCAAAGATCTACGTTGCTCAAAACAAAATAAAACAAAATGCAAACCAATGAAACCAGTAAACTCAAATCCAATTCATACCTTCAAAGAAAATAATACGCCCAACTACAATTACAACCTTCTAACCCACCCCTCCAAAAAAAAAAAAAAAAAACAATAAACTCTCATTGAAAACCATCACCTCTAAAACAGCAATCAACCCGAAGCACTTTCCTCCCGGATCAGGTAGAAAAAAAAAGGCTCCCGCGAGATAACACGAGCTGCGTTCCCGTTTGCAGCGCCGACGCCAAGAAGGGAGGGCAGAGAAGCCCACGTGACACGAGACGCCGATCAATTTCCATTATAACGCCTCGCCGGCTCCTCGCCCCTCTCTCTCTTTCTCCTCTGCACGTTGTGTTAATAAAGTTCTTTTTATAAAGCCGCTCGCGCTCGCGAGACTCGCAGTACATATAAGCGCGGCTTCGGCTTGATTCGAGGTGCGTTAGCTCGCTGGCTGTTTTTTAAATGAAAAATTTAATGGCGCGGGGGATTGATTAAGTTGGAGTTTTTGAATGGTCGATTTTGCAGAGTGGTGGGGTTTTTTTTTTGTTTTGTTGAGGAGTAAAGGTAAGGTGGCGATATTGAGGTTCGAAAGTTTTTGCGGCTTTTTCATCTAGAGTTAAAATGAAGTTGCAATAATTATGTCAATATGGAATCTTTGTTGGTTTTGGTAATTTTTGCATGGCTATATTGTGTTGCGATAATTTATTAACTTTTAACATTATTAAGAACTTATTAATATTTATTGCAAAAATCATATATTTAAAAAAAAAATATTATTAGTTGACAGAATAAAGTGTAAGAAGATTCTTCGTAACATATTGCAATAAAATATTTTCATTTTACTCAAAATGCTCGCTTACGTCGACTTGCAGTATATTAAAAATTAAATGAAGTATATTAAATTTTAATTTTCAATATTGTATATTATGAAACTGCAAGGGAAATTTCGCAACATTTAATAAAAAAGTCGAATGGAGCCAATATAATATACATTATGTAAAGTTAATAAAGTTAATTTTCTCTAGTTACGTTTTAAATGTTCCTTTTCTTTTATTAGAAAACGTAAAAGTCTTAAAGTATCTTAAAGCAAATAAGTTTCATAGAATCGAGTACATAAATATAAATTGTTGGGTTTTACGATCACGACTCCAGCTTATTTTTAAACATAAGATCGTAAAATTTTCATATTCATACCGCGAAAACAAAGTGTAAACTTGTAAAAAATACAAACTTTGTTTTCATCAAGAATACAATTTTTTCCGTACTACTAAAATACTTCCTACGACTAGTAAAATATTCAAACCAACTAATACATAATAAAACTGAAAGAGTAAAAAAGTAACAGTAAAAATCCGCCACGCGCAGACAGATTTTTTTAAGACACACAAAGAACACCTCGCAACTTTGACAAAACCCTCATTTAACAAACTTTCTCTCATCCCTCTTATAGCTAAAACTCCATGCATCTCCGTCCATCCTTAAACCAACCAAACGATAATATCATATTATCCAAACAAGCCCTAAAAATATTTTTAATAAAAGCCCAAACGAAAGCGGCGCCGACTCAACCTCCACTTTGCGCCGGCTCTCAACATGTCGCATAAAATCCTCGGATCGCTAAAAGGTTCATGCATAAATAAGAAGTGGGCGATACATCCACCTTCTCAGAACCTTCTCCTTACCTCCTCCACGCGGTATACTACCAAATCTCTCTTCTTTCAAGCGCTCTAGCTCCTCGGCCCGCTCAATTTCTCAAGAAAGAAAGACGAGCCATTATTATGCGCGCGCGCCCGCGCCGTTATACCCCAGATAGGTGCAGGAAATTCGAGAGCTGGAGAATTGCGTCGTCGGCGGCCGGGAGAATTCGTTTTCTGAAAGCCGAGCTGGCGAAGGTCACGCGGAAACGATCGGATTTATGTACAGATAGAGCCCGGAGAGAGTGAAAGCTTTGATCTCGCCGGGATTTCCGTGGGAGCTTACGCTCTATTTGATATTGATCGCTCGAAAAGTTTTCGGCGCAATCTGCGAGCGCATTGAAATGAAAGAACGTTTATTGACGCTCGGATAGGCGGAGGTCCTTTTTTTATAGTTTGCGTTTAAAGAGCTTGAGAAGTCGTTAATTCGACGCGCAGCTATTTCCGTAACTATAATCTAGCCAATAATTTTCACTTTTCAATCCACTTGAACTTTCCTCTTCCACAAATTCCGCAAGAAAACATGATCCTCTCTCTCAGATTTCCTCGCATGCAAACTTTCCAGCTATACGTCCATCTCTCAGCGGCGAAAAAAAAAGAGCCAAGTCCAGTGTCCGCGCTGTTTTACGGCTACTTCCGTCGGAGAAACTACGTCAGGGGTATTAAAGCCCCGTCGTCGTCTCCTTGCGGCCGTAAACGAGCCAGATCCTTGCCTCGGACACCTCGGCGGGTCATCCTTTGCGACGCCACGTATACGTCCGCTTTAAAGGCCGCATAAATACGGGCCGGGCGCTCCGCTTCTGTTTTTGCCTGAAGGAAGCCTCCTTCGCCGTCTCCCACCCACATACACACGGGGCTTAGATTTATTTCTTGTTGCGCGGCTTTTTTCTGCCGGCGGTTTCTTGGCTGGGCATTCGGACGCGGCGTGATTTTACATTTGTATGCGATGAGAAGGATTTTGAAACAAAGGATGTGCGAAGCTGTGTTTTATGTTGGGGTTTTGCTGCTTTTTACTGTGATTTTTTGTTTTAGGGTTGACGAAGAGCGTGGTAAGGTTTTTTTTAATATTTTAGTTGGGATTAGTTTAATAGTATATTTAATTAAAATTCAGTAAATAATTTTGGTGAGTAAGGTTTTTCTCCTGCTGAGTCAAATTAGTTTTAAACAAAAGTTCATATCAAAAATTTTATAACTATTAAGCTTCAGCTGATTGACGTAAATAGGAAAAGCTTTATTTACATTATATAGCATAAACTGTTTATCATAGAAAACTTATTTTTAATATTTTTTACAATATTATATAGCGTGTCATGGGTATGCGTTATACGTACAGTCTTTGTTATTTTATGTATACATAATATAAAAAATAATAATATCCCTTGGCTATCCCTCGATTTTCAACTTTAACCCTTTTATACCTAAGAATAGACCGGCGGTATAGATTATTTATAATATTCTTTAGACTTTTAAATAAATAAAATAATTACTTTTATCGAGGGAACACAAAAAAATAATCAATACTCACAATTAAACTCGGCGCTTATTAAATAATTCATAAAAACGCCCGACCACCTACGTAAAAATACCGCAACCACACCTATACATTCCACATCAGCCCACCATTAACACCAAACAATAAAAACCCAATAATGAAATTTTCAGTCCCACCTTGAATAGCCCCTCAAAAACATAGAAAGCAAAACCTCTTACCCTATCTACCTCGCTCTTTTCACTCTTCGCGGCCTTTCATCATCATCCTCTATGGTTTTTGCAGCGAGCTTGCGAGCAGACGCTTTTTCCATTTTTTTTTTTTAAACGTCACTGACAACGAAGATGATCGATACGCTCCCTTTGCCGCGTTTCCAGCCCACACGCCGCCTCGCCGTGTGTATACGTTTTTTCTTCGCGCCGCTCACACTTTGTCACACTGTGTTTACGCTCTCCCAGTGATTTATACGAGTCGGCCGCGAGCTTTTTAAAAATTCAAACGGCACCCGCTTAAGGGGTTCATCACACTATACAGTTTCCGTTGTCGATCTAAGAATCCCATTCGATAGTCATCCTGTCGAAGTAAAGTTCTGCTTTCTTTTCGTTTTGGGAGAGGGGAGCGTCGAGTGTGAAATTTACGGCGATGGCGGAAGAGAGTTTTTCGACACTTTCTTACGAACTCGGGACTCTTTCTCGTTCGGCTCTCCCCCCGGTCTTATTCGTCTTTACGCTGGGCGACGTCGTTATTGATGGAAGGCCACCGGCTGCTGGCTAAATGCTACGGCCGATGCGCTGGAGATTCGAGGAATTCGAAAGGGAAAAAGGTTGATAAGATTTGTAAGCTGCTGGATTCACTAGTGCGGCGTGTCATTCTCCGCGGATAGGTTTGATGTAGATAAACTGCCTTTCGAAGCCCTCCAATAACGTAGATTTTATTAAATTTCAGGGCTTGCTTTTATTGCGCGGGTTATAAATTATCCAAATGAAAAAGAGCGAGTTTATAAAAAACAATAAATGGAAACTGGAAACAGATGTTGACTTCCGCCTGAAATAGTGAAGGTGACTCTAAATGAAATTTCAAAGTCCAGCTCCCCTATTACATAAGTCAACCACGTACAATTTATAGTCTCAATCCTATTACAAACCTTTCTACAGTCAGCCATCATTCACACACTTACCAGCATTCACGAATCGAGCAAATCATCCAAACACATCCATCCCCCCTAACAATCCCAAATACCCAAAGCCTCTCCTTCCTTCAAACCAACATATACGTCTCTTTGTTCCCAGCTCTCCAGTCATCATCCCGTGCTCGAGCGCAGCACCCATACACACACACACACACACTCGCATCTACACACAGACACTCACAGGTCTGTATCGAGTGCGAGGAGGAGAGGCGACTAATTAGATTCTCGTGGTTAACGGTGTACGACAACCTGCGTCGCTATCAAGCCCAGGAGGGGGGAGAAACGTCCGATCGCAGGAAGGTGGGAGAGTCCTGACCTCAAAGCGCCACTTCGCCGATGCCTTTTCAAAGCGAGAACGCGCGCGCGCGCCATTGAGGATCGCTAATTTTTAGCCGCCCCCCGCCAGCCGACGGTTATTAATTAAAACGCGATGTATCGGCCTGAAAGCTGGAGGAGCGGGCCGTTAATTAAATTTGAAATTTCCTAGGCTACGAGAGCGGAGGGGGATGCATATAGCGGCTTTTCGATGAGGCTAGGTCGGAAGGATTTTTGAGCCGGGAAATTGATGGTTGTCGAGCTGAGGAGCGCGGGGGGAGGGCAAAAACGAAATTGAGGATCGAGGCGCCCGGGTATGACCTGGATTTTTGTTTCGGCTACTCGCTTGCTTTGTTATATGATGCGTGAATTCTTGGCGGTGGGAAGATGAACGGAAATTGATTTTCTTTTTTCAAAGTATAACAGTCTCTTTGTGAGCTGGATATATGTAACTTTGGCGGGCATCGGTATGTGCTGGGGTATTCGATTTTAAAAGGATTTTTTCAGAAGTTGCTCAAATAGTCGATTCGGAAATGTAAAAGCTATTTTTGTTGGATTGATAGACGGATGGTAACAGTTGTAATCGAGCACCGATAAATGTGAAATGTATCACAAAGCGTATTTCAAAGGTTAAATTTATATGTGGTTTATTACCCAAAACCACATTACTCGATTCATACTATTAAATACTTTTATACAGATCTTTTTTTCATGTATTGTATACGTATCTTACAGACAATATATTAGTATAGGCAATAAATTATTTCTGTTAAAATTATTTAAAATAGAAAACTGAAAAAAATGAATGAATAATAATCGAAGAATTTTACTACTCTTTACAATACATAATAAAAAAAATATTTATCAAACTTTTAAAATAATATACACGCCAATGTTAATATTTTATTTACGATATTTTTACGACCTGTATAAACTCATCTGCAACCGACCTGATTTAATAGTCACGAAAGAGGTCACACGTTCGATCTCAAATATCCGTCAAAATCTTCATTCATTCATCTAAAACTCCTAGAACATTAAAATACAACCAACCACAAGATTCCCCATAACTCTTCAACCCCCAAAAATCAACCAATCACTCAATCCCAACCACCTCTCCTTAACACCGAAATAACTCTCACCACCACTTATCCAACCTAAACATTCACTCGACCCCCAGGCTTCAAGCCATCATATCACCCACATCGAATGCAGCCAACTCGTCCCACTGCCACAAATTGCAGCCAGCATAAACCCACCCAGCCCCTCATCCCCCCCTCCTTCCAAAGTAATAAAAGTTAGCCGTATCGAGCATACGGGCTGCCGTCTCTGCGTATCATATGCGTTTAGCGCAAAGCCAGGAACTAAATCCTCCCTTCTTCCGAGGGAAAAAGAAGAAGAAGAGAGAGATATCCCTGTGCACGTATAAATCGCAGGCGTATGACAAGGCGAGCGCGTGCGGGCGGCAAATTAAGAGTCCTAGAGCAGCTTCTCCGCGATTATATTCCTGGATAGCGCGCGAACGAGCGGAATAGCAATGCGACGGTCCGATTAGCGCAAGGGGGGATAGATGCGCGCGTGTTGCTGCCTGATTAAATGTGCGCTTTTTGCGGGTAGGGTGGGAGGGTTTAATGGCGAATTGAGAGCTGGCTTTTTATTCTGATGGTTGGGAGGGTTCGTTGCGATGGGATATTGGGTTAGGCTGTGAATTGTTAGGATGGATATGGTTTGGGGAGAGAGGATTTGATTGCTGGTGAGAAATTTGAGGAGGTTGCTGGAGCTGGAAAGATAGGGGGATTCGTTAGACTGTGTGTTACAGTGTTTTTGATTACGCTGATTATTATTTTTTGATAATTTTTTAGTGGTACTTAGGGATGCGTTGACAAAATTAAGGAAATTGATATTAAGCTGATGTTATTATTATTGATGTTAAGGTGATGGGAATCAATCCTTCTTATCGGGAAAGTTTGTAACACATATTTTTGAAAAACTGAAAATCAAATAAAAAATGGATTTTCCAATTCTCTATAACAAGGAAGGTTTCAAATGGAATCTAGTAGTAACAGCGCTATATGGTCAGCCATTTTCATTGTACTTCATATAAATTGATCTTATAATCCGACAAATATTTTTTTTTCAAAATATTTTTGAAAATTAAAAATTATATCACTGAAGCAACAAATGGCCTTTTATTTCCTTCAATTATTTCCCGAAACTAAAAAGCTGTTTACTACATGCTTACTTTAGTTCACATACCGCGTACGCTTTGCAATCCTCACCCAGCAAAAAAAAAAAAAAAAAAACAGCAAAAGAATTTATCCATCATCAGATAATCCACACGTAATCCCGTAAAAATCATTGCCCCCGCGCTCGCGCCCACAAATTTTATCCCTCTCATTTGGCATCCAATAAGGCAGCCCGCCGGCGCAAAAACAGCCAGACACTCGCATCTCCCCGCGCATTATAGGTTTATCGGGGCGGAGGTTTGCGAAAACGCTCGCCGAGATAAGATCTCCGAAACAAGCTCCCTAGTCCCGTACGTGGGCGCGTGCGTGCGAGACGCGCGGGCTATATACGTGACTCCGTCATCCGGCGCGGTTTGTTCCCTACCTCCTTGGGATAGCTGGCTCGACGAGGCAGAGGTAGAGCTTCGTTGGATGTGGATACGTTTTGTGGTTGGTGAGCGGTTCAGCTATTATCGGCGTGTGCGTGTTTAGTAGGGCTTGGGTAGTAGAAGACGGGAGTAGTGGGTCCGTATAGGTAAGATTTTTTTTTTGAGGTGTAGGTGGTGAGATTCTTTGTGGGAGGATGTGAAGGATGAGGGTTTTGTTTTTTGTGGGATGGAAGTGATTGAATTGGTGATTGCTGCTGTAGGAAGGATTTTTTGGTTTTTAATTGATAAAGTAAAAGTATTTGTTATGGTTAATGCTTTTAAACAATCTGTCACGTTTAACTAAAGCGTAGAGTTGAACACGAAATGCATTTTCAGTATAATAATAAGTATTATTTATTCATTAACTATTAATTCAATACTTTAGAAAAACATGTGATTTTCAGAGAAACACGATTTCTCACTTCCTGTCCATTTAATTTAATTTACACTTGTATATTCACTAATTTTAAATTTAATTCAATCATGGTAAAAACACTGTTGTTATAAATAAACAACATTATTCAATACTTCTTCCATTAAAAAAATTCAATAAATTAATAACGAACTACATAATTAAAAAAAACGGCACCTAAACCTACATAAAATCAAATATAAACAATAAAATAAATTCAACGGAAACAACTCAAAATTCTTAACCAGCTCGCGATCAAATCGCAAAAGAAAAAGCACACCATCACAACCCACCATCATCCCTCCTGATATTATCGTATCATTCGCCCGCTGCAGCCGCATTCCGCTCAGAAAAGCTCGGACGTCTTTACTTTTACGACCATGACGGACAGCCAGAACAAATGGAGGCCAACAGCCGAGTCATGTGTAGCCCCCTCGAGTGCGCCGAAAAACTCGCCTCTATCAGGGAATATACGGCCTGTATATTCACTGGGCTGACGGCATGCGCACCTTGGGAGTCTGCGATTGCGTCTTAATAGCGCCGGGGATTCTTTATGACAAGTAGGCTCTTATTTCGGTTTACTTTATTGAGCGATCGTTTGTCGCAAGCTTGACGAATGGTGCGGAGCGGACGGTTTGTGTAAGGATAATTTGGCCTTGCTTTTTCATTGGGCTAATGCGCGTTCAATGGGCGAGTTGGATTACCGCTGGTTTTATCTGTGAGTGTTTATTTTGAGGGAGTTTAGTAGCTCGTGAAAATTTTGGAAATGGAGCTTGTAATTATTTTG
The DNA here is from genome assembly GCA_900480035.1 of Eupelmus urozonus. Classification (NCBI taxonomy): domain Eukaryota; kingdom Metazoa; phylum Arthropoda; class Insecta; order Hymenoptera; family Eupelmidae; genus Eupelmus; species Eupelmus urozonus. Next base: position 73,128 of record UELX01000515.1, read on the forward strand.
AGTTTTATTGAAGATTATTAGGTAGTATTAGGGTTGTTTCTGTTGATACGAATTGAAACGAATTCATGACAGTGTTATATTTTATCCTGAATTTAACATTTAATATTTAAAAATGAATAGTTATAATATAATTAGGAATGCTTTTCTAAAAATTATAAATTTAACAAAATTAATTTTACAGTCAAACATTCATTTTAACGAATCAAATTTAAAACTTACGCATATATTAAAACACGAATTAGTGTAATTCAAATAAAAAAGTTTTCCGGAAATTAAGCTCTAGAAGTCCAGAACTCAATCCAGCAATAATTAAAGCAACAAGTTCGCGTAAGTTACTCGCACATAAAATCCAAACATCAATTACACGCGTACGGAAAAAAAGCTGGGCGCTAAAGTTTAAAATGAAGAGATCTTGCCGCGCTCTCGAGGACAGTTTCCGCATTCATCCTCGCGTGTATAGCAGAAAGGAGAGAGAGAGGCTAGGACGAGAGAAAAAAAAGGTGCAATTAAAATCTCAAAGCGAAATCCCTCGAATTCGAGGATTAATTAGCGGACGCCGCTCCGTTCTCCCTTGTGCATGGCTAATGAAATTTCGCTGTATCGCGCGTCCTCTGGAAGCATCTCTGTCTTTTTATTTCTGCTCTCCGCCTCGCCCTATTTCTCCTCGTTTTCCGCGCTATGCTGCGCGAAATGAGCGTTTATGATGTCGGGCGTCTGTGTCTGTGGAAAAAAGAGAAGAGGAATGGGGTATAAAGGTGTCGTCCGATTTAGTCTGTAATAGTACATTTCGATACGGGTGTGGAAGGTGATTATTTTCCTCGTGAGACGTTTTTTGCCCGAGCGAAGCGAGGGTGAAAAGTCGAACGTGGCAAAAATCACCTTACGCACCAGTATCGAACCGTATTTTATGC
>UELX01000516.1:0-74026 GCA_900480035.1 Eupelmus urozonus
TGGTCTAAGGCGCTGCGTTCAGGTCGCAGTCCACTTCTGTGGGCGTGGGTTCGAATCCCACTTCTGACAAATTTTTTATTAATTTTAATTTTAATCCTTATCAACTTTTTTATTTCACGATTTTTAATCAATTTAATTTTACTATCTACTCTAACAACAATCGCTTTATTGTTTTTAAATAATTATTGCGTCAATAACGAATCATCCTTCCAACTTAATGCTAATGCCATATGCATTTAACGTAAAGGTCACCGAATATAGGACAATAGTGTCTAATTAGAAGTCGGTGAATGCACCATGAACAGTGCGTACTTACCGATTGCGACTGCAGCGGCGGTGTGCTACGGTTCTCGTAGACTCTGTAGGGGGCGGACGTCCCGTGCGAGCGCGTCCCGTTAAGAGATCCGTATCCGGGCGTGCTGCTGCTGCTGCCACCGCCGCCGCCGATGAGGCTCGTGTCCGGGGACACCGTATTTTGCAGGTCCGCCAGTAAAGCGTCTGGAAAATGAAAATGTCCGATTTAGTTGATATGTTGATGGTGACTTAGAGGTGTAAAGAAAGGTCAATATGCAATGCGCGAAACTGTTTATGTCTTACAGTTTTTCAAAATGGGCAGTTAATATATCATATAAATTACTTAATTATTAACAATAAAGTAACGAAAAATTGCATCAAGATTTTTAGATTAGAACTTATTGAAGAAAAATTTCTGTTTGAAATTAGGAAAAAGAAAGTTATTATTTAGCAGACAATTATAACTTTAAAGAATATTTTGTCAATTAAAACAGATTAACTTTATTAATCGTAAATTATCTTTAAATATGCGTAAATATAAATATAAGCATGTGTTGTCAGACACAGATAAAATTATAAAATTCATATTCGAGCTTGCAAAACAGGTATACTGGCTTATATCAGCATTATCTAAAATTTTAATTTTTACATATAATCAAAGGTGTCAGTCAGTACAGTCAGTCAAATGTGTGATAACTTTTAACAAACTTCATTACTTTTGCATGCTAAAAAATACAAAAATAGTAAGGACAATGTTTTCCAACTTTTTCTCTATTAACTATTCATTTATCAATAAGTTATTGCTGGCTAAGTTTAATGTATATGCTAATGTTGTCATGTTAAGACGAAATTTCTTGTTGAAAATAGTAAAACATGACACTTTGCCAGGAAATGTCAAATCCGTCAAAATCTAACTAAAGCTGTCAAGTACCGTGATCCCAATTTAGCACTACTTATTATTATCTTAGCAAGAAAATTATTCAAGAATTTTATAATTATGTTTGAAGTCAACTTGAATAAATTTAAATCTTGGGTCGAAATATGGTTTTAATAATGTGTTTCATATACGAACTTTCATTTAAAAAGTTTTCTCAATGTGAGACAACAAATTTTTAGTTTTATATATTTGAATATAAATATCAAACTGGAGAACTTTCAATTAAGATTGGCTTTATTTAATACTTAAAGATAATAATTTATAAACAATCGTATATGTTTTAATAAATTTACTAAACATGGCTTTTGATTAACAATTATTATAAAAAATTAATTTTCTAAATTATTTTTATAACAGTTACATCACTTTTATATATAGAAATTTAAAATATAAAATATAATTATCGACATGTGCTAGGTAATAGCACAATGATGAATTAATCAAGCATCATATTAAAAGTGAAGATCGGAACACAGGAAATTTGGTACAGATGAGAGTCCCGTTAACCTTGAAAAAGTGAGACTAATTTTCGTTACTTCCGGGTAAGATAAAATAAAAAAAGCTAGGTTACGAAAATCTAAGATATTTTAATTTCACGGCCATTATTTATCTTTTTTTTTAAAAAACACTACAATACAAATAATTTACATTTTATAATAAATTCTTGTTTGTCACACCTGAATTAAGGATTTAAAATATTTTCAGTGATAAAATATGGTGTCGTATTTTCATTTAACGTTTAAGCTATGAAATGAAATTAAGTAAAATATATTGTTCTATTATAAATAAGTATAAAAGAAGCTATCCACGGAGATTTATGTAAAATCTTGAAAATAATAGTTATTTCAGTACTGATTCCAATGACTAATATTGTATTTTATTCTTATCTCTAATAAACAGGTATACTATACGTAAATAAATAAAGATTTAAGCCAGCTGGCTCGTCAAAAAATTATAACAAATTAATTAATACAATACAAAGTAATTGAAGTTAACAGGTACTTTAGCAATACTTTATTAATAGTATCGACTTTGAGCCAGAGAATAAACTAATTTATTTTATGAAAGGATGACATAATAATTTTAATTGTCATATATAATGATAAATGTGGTATTAAAGCCTTGTGCAGCCAAAACATTTTATCAAAAGAAGTTATAATTTAAATAAGTTGTAATAATGACACAGATATTATAAATTTTGAGTGTAATTAATAGATTAATAAAGATTTTAAATATTCATGATTACACTGTTACCAATAATTTTCATTTTCTTCGTATATTTTTTCACAGGAAATTACATCAAGCCGACTTCTTTTGTAAAATAAAGAGCTTTTTTTAAACAATTCATTATACAGACAACTAATTTTCTTTTCAAAAGCATTAAATTTAACTAAAGCTCAACGCTTGCCCATAAAGGTTGTACTTAATGAAATTAATTACCAAGAGAATAAAACAAAAGACACTGTTTACAGTTTATACTTAATTAAGCCTATCTACATTTTAGTTTATGACTTATCAAATGTACAAAAAACTTATCTACTAGATGTACTTGAAATAAAACTACGTAGCTTACATAACTACCCAGTAAAAAAAAATCTACGCTTCATCAATTAAAAATTCCACTTTTCAATAACTATCTATACATTACCAAAAAAGATACAAATTTATCATAAAAGGAAACAAAAATTACTATCAACAACTGATAACTGCCCAAATTACCAATTATCTAATCACAATCCAAACTAACACACTACTCCACAAACCGACCATGAAGCAATCGATAACGACATTAACCCCAAAGAATTATTGTCTCACCCACCGACGAGCGGTAATCAAACAATCCGCCGTTACTCGGCTCATTAACCTGCGACCGGTTTCCAATCTCCCATCTCTAACAACAACATTTAAAAAAAAAAGCAACAAAAAAAAACCTATACTACGCTCTGAAAAGCCTTAGCGCGAAAAAATCGCGGCGCATAATGCGGTGTGTGCCAGGGTCGCCGGCGCAGTAGGCGCGGTCCTTAAATATAGCGCTCCGCTCGCGCGAGCGCATCAAATCTCTTGCAAAACTCATAACGATAAAGTCCCCCGTTGGCCGGGGCTTACATAACGGGCGGCGCCGTCGCGCACGCGACGCTTTTAATCTCGGACGCGCTCCCTCATTTTTGCGCGCGCGCGTCTTCTGATTAACGAGCGAGCGCACGAAAGAAAACGGTAATTGCTTAGTTAGAAGGTGTTGTTGCCGGAGTAATTGGAATGCTTCTGCATTTTGAATTAATCGCGGATTGCTTACGGTTCGTGTTGGTATAAAAAGGTAATTGAGTTTTTTTTGGTATGGCTAAGTCGAGATTGAAGAGCGGTGTAAAAAGTGTATAATATCGCGCGCGTACTATAATTAGAGCACGGCATGGTACTGAATGAGCGAGAGCGAGAGGTCGGGTAAAATACCGATGCGATAACTCATTTGTGCGTCCGAAATTATTCGCTCTTAATAGACGCGCAGTCCACGAATTTTCGAGAAGCGAAAAAGCGGCGGCGATCGGTCAAAAAGTGCCGGATCCTTGACACCCATTCCGCTGGCCTCTACACTGTATTCGCCTATTAAAATAAACAAGTTCGAAAACGCAGAATTTCGCGCTACAAAGTATAATTGCGGCAACATTTGGCTCGCTCCTCTCTCTCTCTCTCTCACTCGCCTATATAGCAGCTCGAGCGTAGCTACAGATCGACGCCGATCTATATGCGTTAAAGCGCTCGGTCCACGTGCCTCGCGCTAGCGCAGAAGAATAACCGTGTCAAATCAATCAGAAACGCTGCGGCGAACCCAATGATTCTTAATGAAATGAAATGTAAGCTTTGCTTCTCTTCGTAAACGGAAAACAATATCGGAGCTGTGTGTATGCGTGTACGTGAGTTTGAATGATATTATTGTAACGCTGAAGTGTCGCAAATGGAAAACACTCACTGATCTGGCCTTCCCAATCGCGGTGCTTCTTGAGGGTGTCGCTCTTGAGCATCCTGCCGTAAAACGGCGAGCTGGGCCTCTCCACGTCCGACATTCTACCTCTCTGTACCTTTTCTCTAACTCCACTGATACCGCCGCGTTGTAAACACACTCTGCACACCGAGCCTGATTAGGTATAGAAGAGAGAGAGAAAGAGAGAGGGAGGAGAGAGTCGTCACTTTGAAAATTCGAAAAGCCAGGCTAGTGCGCGCTCGCGCCACTGACTCGGGATTAATGTATATGAGTAGGAGCGTGCGCGCGCGCGCTGCGAGTTTTCGCGCACGGGAAATTTCGGTATACAGCCTCGAGAGCGAGCGGCTGGCTCTGCCAGTGCGGCCGGCCCAGCGAAACAAATAAATCGTCCGTCTCTGTCGCCAGAGCAGCGGCAGTGAGAGTAGCAGTGGGTTAAGGCAGAGAAGCGCGCTAGATGACTACTAGCGAGCTAAGCGCGGTTGGAGCTTTGCGGAGCTGCTCCCGGGATGTTAGGCTGTGCGGTGGACGGAGGAGAGTAGACGGTTGCTGGGCTTGCAGGCGCGAGAGGAGGCCGGGGTTGAGGTGGCTGGTTTGAAGTAGCGCGTTTGTAGGTACAGAGAGAACGGTTTTATAAACGATCTAGTGTAGTGTTTTCTATGAAGGGGTAGAGTAGGAGCTTATTTATTATTATAATTTTTAGTAAAGACGTAAATTACACATATGGACAAATTAGAAATTTTTTTAATTTTTTTTTTTTACTGTTACTTTATTGTCAGTTTTACATATTTTTTTTTTAACTTATTCAATTAAATTGTAAAGAACATTATAACTTTCGAAAAAATCTTACTTTGGGCGTGATCGAAACCTTGACCGGGTCGGGAGGCATAATACCCTACATGTGGAGTAGTATTAAGCTGATAACTATTGATTGAACCGTAATAAGTTTCGCATAAATAATGTTCGCTAAAATAAATTTGTTGACGTTGCGAATTTTCTAAAGATCTTATTAACTAAGGAAAAATAGTAATTTTTACTACGATTATAGTAATTTTTTATCGCGCCGATGGCATAAATTTGTGTATATATATATGTATTTTTAAGTGGTCATAATTTAAAAATTTAGTAAGCAACCCTACAATTTTTATTAATTTTTTATATATTTTTATGATTTTTATTTAGTAAAGATAGTAGTTTGAATATTAAATAATCGCATGTGTACGACTCTGTTCCTCCGACTGTAGGTAACAAAGTAATTATTGATGTATCATTTTCACCTTGTATTGATAGATGCAGGAATAGATTCTATTTTATTGAATTAGAATGTATTTTACATAACGCTAATAATACACGTCTTACCAATGTGGGCTTTATCTACTTGAATTTATTGTGAACCTAAATATCCGAAATCTACAATTGTGCAATTGTTATACAATTGTAAAGTTGAGAGTTAAAAAAGAGTTTTTAAATTTAAAAGTTTAACTAAATTTATCTTTCTAATTGTTTGAACTATGAAGCTATTTAAAGCCTTTATAGATGATATATACTTATAACAGAATAATCAAAACATTAATTAAAATTAAATCGCTCTCTAGTAAAAAGTAATTTAAACATATCTGAAGTCACCTTTCTTCATAATTAACACGCCCTAATTAAAAAATGGCAAAATGAATTAAGAAACCTCATTCCCCAACAACAAAACAGCAAACCGTAAAGCCTTCCGCCACGCGCACTTTAATTCACGAAAAACCACTCAACACACTGGCGCCCCACTCACTCACCGCAATCCTCGCAAAAACGCTCGCATCCTCGTAAACGTAAAACGCGCCACAAACGCCGAAACTTATCACCTCCTCGGAAAACAACGCGGCAATTAGCGGCTAAGCCGAGCCCATCGCGGAAACAGGCCCTCCGTCTCCGCAGCCCTAGACGCGCCAAAATACGAACGACCCACTTACCAGCCACCCTCGCACGTCTCTAAACTTCTAAAAGAGCCGCGTTCCGGGCTGTTCATCGCGCGCGAAATCATCGCGACGGCGACGATTAAAGCTATCCAGCGGCAAATTTAGAGGCGCGCGCGCGCACTGATTCTGAGCTGGCTCCAGTCCGGAAAACAACTCGAGACGGAATAATGACCAGCTAGGCACGGAGCTGGCCTGTCTGCTGCTGTCTTTATGGCTGTGTGTGTATTTGTATTGTGTGGGTATAGGTTTGAAGCTGTAGGCTCTCGACTTGCGAGCTCTGACCTAGCTACGTGCGCTTTTGCAGAGAGCTGGGATTTACTTGGTTATCGCGAGAGAAGGGGTGATGGTTTTTTTTTTTGTTTTTTGATTCAATGTTTGTCAGGTGGTTGGCAGCGATTTTGGATTCTGGAATGCTGGGTATGGAGTTGTGGCATAGACGATGAGTCTTGGAAAATGCGGTATATGTCTAAAAGATAAATAGCTTCTTTGACTACTTTGAATGTCATTTAATGGGCGAGATAAGTAAACATCAAAGTTCTTCCTGTTTGCTGGGCGTAAAATATGGAAAGTTACATAAAAGTGCTTATTTATAGCTGCATGTAATTTACATTTTTGTTTGCTTTATGCGTCGGTTTATAGTCTTTTAAAAGTCGAAAATTATAACGAACCGGCGTTACGCGGAAATGCACTTAAAATTTTGAATTCTAAAAGTACTACTTATGTAGGCAAACATTTATAACATCAAGTCTTTGAATACGAAAAACAAATTTTTAACTAATAACATTTTAAATTTACATATATAATATTACATATGTAACTTTTATATATAACAATTAAAAACAACAAGTAAAAAAAGAAAAAATAAAACAAAAATTAAAATAAATTAAAATTTTATTTTATTTTTGCATGTATGAAAATTTTAAAAGCATTCCATAGTTTATTTCTTTGATTAAAAAAGTCATAATTTAAATACCGTACTTGCACAATCTCATTTTATTTCATTTTAAAAATTTATTAATGTTGATGAAATAAACTTATTTTATTCTGGTAATTCAAGTTATTTCTAAGAAATTTTTTCAATGTTGAGAAACAATTTTAGCATTCTATACGTAAAAATTTTTGTTATTCAACCTATATTCAAAAACCAATATCTCTGAGTTAAATAATTATGGTCTTGCAAATAAATGCAAATTCATTTCATACAAATGGTAGTTTAATATTGATATATCTTAAACAGCCGCATGCATGTACGTACGATCCGATATTTCGCCTCATTCTACCCTACTCATAGTAGATCGAAAATATTCAATGTATATTATGCTAAGACCACCATATATCGACTACCGCGTTAGAGTATCTGTATTTAAACATTATATAAAAAAATCAATTCACATTTAAATTAGTCCTGAAAATATTGTCCTTATAAGGAAAGAAAGAGCTCGATTCTTTTTCTTATTTATTATTAAAGTTTATCGAATTGCATAATAACGTACGAAGGTAAGCTTGTTTTGTATAGAACCTTCATCATGTTCACTACTAGAATAAAAATAAAACATCTACAGGTCATTCATCTTTGACGCATAGCATGTGCTGTTTTGTAGTACTCCAATATATATACATACATGTTACGTAGCAATAAAAACCGCGGTACATCGTACAAATTTACGGCGTAGAAACTGCGCAGACGAAAATAATCGTACCTATGTCCAGTTGATTTAGTTACTTCCTCGTAAGTATCGTGATTTATTTTATTGGTGGGCATAATTTCATTAAATCAAACTACTCACAATGCTTTGTAATTTATGTTTTACCTATCGGTCTATATAATGATTCTTTTTAATTATTATATTCTCTATTATTGAAGAATTAATTTATTTTTAAATTTAATTTTTTAACTATTGCATTAAATTGAAGCAAACTAAATTTTATTTTTAGTAACTTAAAAGAAAATATAAAACAAAATTCTTCCACTGCGTGATAAGAATTTATTTAGTATCTTATTTTTCCGAAATATAAAATGTCAGTTAAAGTCACTTTAATATCATACACTGCACAACCAAAAATCGAGCCACTCAAAATTAAAAAAAACAACACTGAAAAACCATCAGCATAAACCAAAACACTTCCAAAATCTCATTCCAAACGACGCGCAAAAAATGCCAACCGAGAAAAACATCAACCGTGACAACACCGTCATTCATGAAAAATCCGACCTCTATCAGCCTATAAAAGCCCGCTGAATGGCGGTATTAATTCCCCGAAGGATCGGTTAACTACGTTCCTTCTCTCCGCCGTATTAATGACGCCGCGACTCTGCGGGCGTCATTAACCAAGTGCAAAGAGATATTATATGCCGGCCACGCAACGCCCACGATTCGCCACGAGAGACACGAAAAGTCGCGCGTCTAGACTCACCTTGCACGTTCACGAGTATTCTGGCCTTCGTGCGGTCCTTCGCTGGCTAAGGCACGCGTGTAGTCTTACAGAGGCGCGGTTTTTATTTTTTTTTTTTTTAAGTTTTCTCGGCTTAGAATATAGGTAGATTTCGTCTTTTTGAAGTTAAAAATAATAAAAGACAGTGGGTGTTTGCGTCGTTTTTGTTTTGAGTATGTAAAATATGGGAATGGGTTGAATAATAGTTTTTTGCTGAAACAGGATTTTTGTGGAGATACGTATTTTTGTATCGGCGGGAAGTCCTCAGGTTAGCGTTGATATTATAAAAATACTTTTTATATATTCTTTCTTTATTTTTATATTCCTATTTTTCATACAACTGAATGCAATAAGCTTAATTTAGATTTCATAAAATTATATAATAGTTCAGAGACTAAATTTGCAAGTGTAAAAGTTGATTAAACAGGAATCATATTATCAGTAAAGACTAAACAGTATTTGAATACAAGATATGTAAATAAATATAAATTATATTAAAATAACTAAGATTACTAATATCTAATTAGACTTCCACAAGTATATCATTTATATTACAATGTAGCAGTTGTATTTAGTTATTTTAATAATGATTTCCTTGAATTTACACATTTTTTCTATTACTTGAAGACAGATATATCTATTATAGAATGTGAAGACAGAATTATTCTGAACCGAAATTAGCTTTAAGAGTAAATTAAGTTGAAAGCCGAGAAAGGTATGCTTATCATGATACATTTATTATTTTGTTAATTAATATAATGAGTACTTTCATACATTTATTATGCTTTGCGTTTCAGAATAAAAATGTACAAGTAATTTAGTATATTAATAAATAACATATACGAACAGAAGTAAGTGTTAATTATTATTTATTAACATAAAAATAGATCGTTGAATATGTTAATGCAAATTGAATTTTTATTTTCAGATACCTGACAAATAACTGTACTTTTTAAAACATATTTAAGGGTATTATTTTTACCCTTCAATTTTAATCCTTAAGAAAAACGTTCCTAATCCACATTCGAAACCATCTTGATCCTCTCGACCAAAACCATCTCCAGCAACTATCCCCTCCAAACACAAAAATAAACACCCCTTAAAAAAAGCTACCAGATAACAGCTCCGATTGTGAACCGTTCATCCGCAATATTTAGACACTCTCGCCATCGAAAAAAACACCCAACCGACCGAAACAGCAATCGATCATTTTCGTCTCCTCGGGCAAAAAAATCCCGAGGCGAGAAAATCCCTTTCGACGCGCGCTCGGCCTTTTCCAGCTCCTGGAGCTAAGCCAGCAAGTCTCGCCGATGAAAGTCCCAAAAAAGACGAGTCCGAGTGCCGTCACGCACGGAGTAAGACGGCGCCCCGCGCGCAAACGATTATTACCGGCGAGAAGACGACCTATTATAGCTGAGTGCCTGCCCAATTATTATTATTATTATTGCGTGTGTTTACCGCTGGGCTGTGTGAGTGCAGCGCGGGTCTAGTTGCATAGTAGAGGCTCGGCGGTTCTTTTGTCCGGATGCGGTTAATTCGGGATCGAGCGATGCTGAATTGGGGAGGCTGAGCTTTTCTTTTGCATGTCGTTTTGCTGGTAAGGTGGATGTGTGTATGTACGTGCGGGTGTCGGGGTTCGAGTGTCCGAGTTGGATTTATGTAGTTTTCGTTTATTCGTGGTTGCGGAAAGGTATTTGTTTGATGAATTAGTTTGGAACTTTATTAATTTTGAAAATGCGATGGCATTTATGAAATAGATTTCGTTTTGGATAATAATATAGAGATGATTTGTTATATAAATTCATTAACTAACTAAATATTTATATTTTAACTGTCTAAATAGGTAACTATAAAAGAGTAATTAATATTTACTTCTTAATAAGTCTATAACCAAATGCATTTTTTATGTTAAACACATAATTGTAATTAGAACATTAAAAGTGGCTTATACAATGTAAATGTATTAGAAATATAACAGTAAAGAAGCCATAATTTAAAAGTTATAGTTAAGTCGTTAATAAGAAATTTAAATATGATAATTTGTAATAACAATTATCATTATCACCATCGTAATGGTACATACTATATATCTAACGGAAGTGTGTTAATATAAACATTACAGATCTAAAAGGGTCGCTCTTTCCACGTTTTCTTCTATTTTCTTCACTCACCGATCCATTCATCAGTCTCTTAGGATTTTTATTTCGCTTTTTCGCTTTCCGTTTTGCTCGTGCTCTCTTGCTTCACGGAATTACTTAATGAATACAAGACACTTATTTTAAGTTTGACACTCTGAGAACGACACTAAACTCGTTTGTACTTTCACGCTCAAATTAATAACATTATTTTCAGAGATCAAAAAGGCTAAATCTAAACAGACACAAGAAGTACTAAACATTTTTATCGCCTCCTAACCCGACTTTCCCAGATTTCTCCAAAACTGTTAGCCAACATGGTGAATTTCAATCTATTTTAATTCTATTTACACTTTTGGTTATCTACTACATTACTATTAAAACAATAATCAATACCAAAATTTACCAAGTCAAAAAGTAGCTCTGCGCTACAGTTTTCCAAAAGCACTTTTTCCTCAATACGGATTATCCATAAAAGTCGACAAACGAAAGGAACGAACCCACGACACTCGCGCTCCAGTGAGACCAATCGCGCAACTGTATCCAGCGTGCCGAGCAGCCAAGCTGGAGACTTCCATATAATCATTGGGACCGCGCTGTGTCCCTTCCATTTTTCCGCCTGCTCCTCTCACTCTTCCTCTTTTCTGGCCGTTATGGAGCGAGCCTTACCGGGTGTCCGTATGGAGCAGCGCGGGAGGCCCTGAGATTATTCGAATGTGTCTTTGTGATGTCATCGGTATGGCTAATATTGTTGTGCACTTTGCGCGCGTTTGTGTACTAATTAATAGCTTCGGGATTATTTTTCCAATGGATCTTTTTCTGATGCAGTTTTCGCGGACAATGGGGAGAAGTGGTTGCGTAAGTGTGGATTAATTTGCGGATGGTATATAAGTAGAGAAGATTACGGTGTGGAACAATTAAGAAGAATAATGCGTTTGAGAATTCCGTTAGTGGAAATTTATGGACTTATTTATAATTTCTTATAATAAGGTAGTTACTTTAAATTTGTATTGTTACCTATTTCATGATTATTTTATTATTTGAATATACATTTTTTTTAGACGTCGCTGTACTCTGTAAATTTTAAACAGTGAAAATTTCCACTTTTTACTCTTTAGTGGAGCATTATGAACTAAAAATTAGTGAAAATTCACGATAAAGTAGTGGATTTTTACTATTTTTAGTTCAAAATGCTCCACAAAAGAGTAAAAAGTGGAAATTTTCACTATTTAAAATTTACAGAGTACATTCGTTTGTTATATAACAAATAACATTCAATTAAATTTTATTTTTGCATCAAACTTGTAAAACTGTAATAAAAATTTCCCAGCAAATAATTGTATTAAATTCCTGGAAAAGAATCAGTAATGCAATCGCAACAGTCCATGGGATTGTAAAAGGAAGCAATATAATGACTCATCACTTGGCTAATTGAATTTCGCTGATGAAGCGAATTAGCGCATCAGAATGATTTCATTTCCAACGCATTGAATTTTTTATGCCCTTATCTCGTAGCTACAAAACTAACGTAAAACATTCTGTAATACAGTTTATTAGAGCTAATTAAACTTAAATACTTTACTACATAAAAGCTTGAAGTCATTGCAGCCATAAAAGACATTCATTCGAGTTTGAATGTCGCAGTTTAAGTCTGTGGTTTACCGCAGAGTAGGGCCAAAGGTCCTTTTTGCAATCTTAAATCGAGTAATGAACAATTTTTACTACTAATGATGCGCAATTGAGCAATTGCAGTAAGGTTAATTACCTTCTCTTTTTAAGCTTTGCAATTTTGTAAAACTTGATATTTAAGAAAATAAAAATATTTTTGTTTTCGTCTTTGAGTATAAATATTATGAATTTTTTGAAGAAATTACACGTGTGAGCTAAATTAGATGGCCTGGCAATAGTTTAAAAATAAAACAAACAATGAAAACACATTAATACCATTTATCTATGAAAAGATATGCTGCATTAGAAAACAAAGTAGTATATTAATAATTCTTGATAATTAGATTACATATTTTAATCGATAAGATTTTTTTCTTGTTTATGTTCAATTTCAATTATTGCAATAAAGTAAGACAAATACATATTCAATCTATATTGATGTTTGTTGTAATTATATGTACTTTTTCCTGACTGCGCAAAAAATGCATTTTCTGCTCTCAGAACAATTAGAAGAATTAGAAAAGATAGCTTTATTTGGAAAAGCTTAATGTAATTATTTAATAAATATAGACAAGGCTATAAATGTAATAAAACAAATTCTAAGAGGAATATTTTAAAATTGAACTAAAAAATAAAAGTGATAGTATAGCGCGTCTGACTTTAAATGACCTTTTCTACTTTAATTTATTTTATAAAATGCATATGTCGCTGCATTCTAATTTAATTAAAAAATATATTTCTGCTGGAATTTTTCATTTCGATGTGCGTTAGTAGAAATACAAGAGATTTTTCTACTAGAGCACCGTAAAAAGCCTTACGCATTTTATACTACTACATAACGAAGACAACTGAGTGTTTACGTAGTTATTTTAATAGGAGTTTGAAGTAACAATTAAAGCTCTTAATACTCATGCTTTTAAGAGTCAATTTCAAAAGAAAAACAATAGACAAACTTTTAATCGGATCCTCAAACGAAACCGACCTGTAACCGCCCAAAAGCTCAATCGCGCTCTTATTTTTACCCCTACCCTTTCAAACCAATAAACCAATACAGCACCGAAACTCGTACACATCCGAAACACAGTTCAAAAGAATCGACATGCCTCTGCCGGTCGATTCTCGAACGTCGACCGCTTGTGCCGGTATTGTCGCTCTCGCGCCTCGCTCTTTTTTCCTCTCCTTTTTTCCCTACGTCTTTGTTTAAAATAAGAGGCACGTCCGTATCGCGTCACCGGGGCGAGCGCTAACCTATTTTCGCGAGAAAAACACACGGGGCAAAGATTTTTTTCTCAGCCGGATGCTGAGCGCGCACGTAATGCCGGGCGAGAGGGAGCGAGAGAGATGCTCAGCGAAGGGGAAAATTTAACTTTCGGCGGCGTAAAATTAGCATAAACAAAACGGAAATACGTTGACGATACGACGTTTTCGGCTATTCTTAGATTAAAGTGTTGAGCGAGTCGGAAACAATCGCGTATGGGGGCTCACTAGTGTTGTTTGAAGCGCGGGACGCGATTGTATAAGAGAAAGGAATGTCAACAAAGCTGGAAAAAAGTTCACGGTGATCAAAGGTAATTAATTTTAGCTGTTTGATATTGAAAATTTATTTTTGAACGTTTTTTAATTAATTATGGTAGTGGGAGCTTTGTCATTGTTATTTTTGTTGGAGAGAATGATTCGACAAAATGTTGTTTCGAGTTTAAAAAATTAAATGGAATAAATAACTGGAAAATAAAAAGAATGAGTAAAAAAATATACGTATATGAGTTAATATTTCATGTACGTACAATGTATAAGGTAACTGTCGACCTTGACCGGGCCAGTAAGATTGCAAATTTTTGGATCTACCCATTAAACTGCATACAAAACGATGCCAATGCTTTCACCTTCAACATATTTCAAGCTAACGAAACAGCGTCAATTTTGCGCCTACAAAATTCGATTTCAGAATTTAACCTTTTACTCCAGAGTTTATATGAATATTACTCCAGGACTTATTTGATAAAAAATTATAACAAAGCATTACATTATTTAAAAATAAAAACTTAATTTGCAAAATATCAAACAATTTGGATTCAAGTTTATCATATATGCACTTGTTTGTTTGCTTTGGCTCACTTTAAAATTGTGGAAATCCAATTGTTAAAAACTCCAAAAAGCCGAAGTACGAAAAACCAAAGACTGTTAGTATCACAAAAAACAAACTTTTTCCAAATTTCGTTCAAAAGCTCTTACATCCAGGCGCCAGGCCGCTCTTCTGCGTAACTCTGTAAGGCTGATAAGAGCCGGGCTCGACCTTCCCGTACATCGTTCGATCCATCTTCAATCTCTATTGTCCTCCCGCTCTCCCAAAAAACAACACAGACCACTCGCCACTTAACCCCCAGTCAAACACTTAAAAAAAAAAAAAAAAACCTCCTCTCACCGACAGCACAATTATTCACTTATCCCCGGCGCTCAGAAACTCGCTCGCACAGTCGTCAACAAAAAAGTCACTCGCGCAGACGTCAGCGCGGCCCAAGAAGAGCGCAACATTTCGGCAGATCCTCGATCCGCATGATGAGAGCGCGAAAAAAAGCTTTGCGCGCTCCTAAGACACACAGAGAGTCAGGCTGCGCCGCGAGAGATAAAGAGAGTCTCTTTGGTAGTGGGCGACGAGGAGAAGAAGAAGAAGAAGCCGCTGAACTCTCCTGCACGTGGTGCGCGCGCGTTGCAGGGCTTAGACAGAGAGAATACGGGCCGACTCGCTCGGACACACAGCCGAGCGAGAGAGAGCCTCTAAAAATATATTTTCGGCTATCCGACTTCTGTGTGTGCGTGTGGATGCTGGATATATAAGCGAGCGCAAGCAAGCAAGCACCGGCACGCGAGCTTCTCTTCTTTCTGCTTTTTTTTCTTAGAGAGAGAGAGAGAAAGAGAGGCTTCCGTCTGTCTAGGCGAGAGCGAGGGGAATATTAGGTGTGGATGATGACGGGAGTTTACGGAGGCATGCGCTAGGTTTTTTTTTGAGAAGTGACAAGAGGAGATGCGGTGGGTGGTTTTTCTTTGAGGGGAGAGGCTGCAATTATGCGATTGTGAAGGTGGATTGAGGGAGATGAGGGGTTGGAGATGTGCGCGAATATAATGGTGGATTGAGATGAAACGGGCTTGATGGTCTGTTTTCTTAAGTTTTTTTGGACTTGTGCAGCTGCTGAGGGTTTTGAGAGTGATGTGGTTTTCGAGACTGTTTAGCTACATTTGCTAATAGAGAGTGCAGTTTTGAAGTAATAATTTGGTAGTCGCGTTATTCTATTTGTTAATATTAGAAAATTAAAGTTAAAAAAGAATTTTATTTTTGTTTAGCTTATGATAGGAGCTAATAAAATATATGCATTGTCAAATAGTGATTTCAACCTTACTTATAAATTAATACTTTTTATCTCGTTTGGTCAGATTTGAACAAATGTGTATAAGTCCATTTGATGGATAGAATGTAAATTACACTTGACATCAAGTCAAGATCATTCTAATTGCTGTACATATTCACTAGAAACGTTTGAGTGGAGTGTTTTCATTCCAAGAAGTGAAAAGACAAGCCGTTATTTTAGTTGCACTTACTCAGTAACTTTTGCTGGTTTATCACATTTTTTTTTCTTTTCAAATAAATAACAAAATTTTTCAAATTTATAAACTGTGCAGATTTATACATTCAAACCATGACGAGATTGATTACAATAATTATTAAATTATTTACAACATAAAATTGAAAAATATTCCAAGTTTGAACTACAAAGTAAAGTCTGCGTCTTTCACTTTCTATTTTTCCCCTAAGCCCAACATTTTTCAGCTTTTCTTCCCATGCGTCTTTTTGTCTTTCACTCTCACTCGTTTGTCTTTTACTTCCTGCTGTTACCTCTGTCTGTCTCCATTTGACTTTCTCACTGATCCTTTTTTCGCGGCTCGTGTGTGTGTCGTAACCCTTTTTTCTTGATTAACTACGTTCTTTCCCCTCCGTTTCACTTAATTTATTTGCCGACTCTTTTCTCTTTCTCTAATTCTAGTCCTTTATGGAATTATTTTGAGATTGTTTTCTGTTCTAAATAAAGGTATTTTAACAATCAAGTAATTGGACGAAATTTTCATTGCAATTTTTATTTGATTATTTTCTTGGTAGTTATTTATTTGTATCGAGAATCTTTATGTATTTAATTTCTCTTTCTCTTATCCTTATTTGTTCTCTATATGGTTGATATTCCTTTATTTGACTTTGATTGCGAAGAATTATCTAATCTTAGAGATACTTCCGTTTCCTTATGGTATACGTACATCTTGACAGTTTCGAAGAAACAATTATGATGAAGTAGTTTCATTGTTAACTAAATTAAATTATGTACGCATATTTAATATCAATAGATTTAAATTATTTTCAAAATTATTTTGTGCTAAAAAAAAATATAGCAATCAATTTTTTAAATTAATAATTGTAATAATACAATAATTACTTTCCTAAACAATGTATAACATTTTCATTAGAATAGATCTAAAAAATAATGGACTATTTGTATACCTATAGCTCATCTTTTTTCATCGGCTTTTTAAATTTAAATACAACCGCTAATAATTTAACGCGTTATATCCTTCATCCTAAGTTATAATCTTTTTCGTCGACTGTTTGCATGGTAACCCTATTCCTTAATTAAATTCATCCCCCTTATTCAGTCTATTTGCGTCTGTTTCCGCTGCGACTCTCCGTCGGCCGTTTGTTTTTTTCTGTTTTCGATATAATTTTATCCGCGTCTTATTAGCTTTTACGACTTCGCGGCGGTTTTTCTTGACGGGTTATCTGATCTCGTTCCTCAAAGATATGTTTTTGTTTTCCAACTTTTATTTCTACGTATCGCTTGCGCGCGCGCTGTTTACTTAGTAACCCTTTTTCTTAAGTGGCATCCGTCATTCCCTATACGTTCGTAAAAATTTTTAAAGGAAATTCAGAAAGCTTCAGCTCTTGTTATTCTTAATATCGTAATAATTAATAATTAACTTATTGCTTTTTATCAAATTAAATAATTATATAATCATTTCTCTACGTCAAGCTCTTAAACTTCTGACACACAACAATCTTTATCTACCAAGCAAAAATTCAAAAAGAATTAGCAAAGCATCATTTCATCTTCATTATCGATCGGCAGCGTGCCCAACACGTTATTCTACTCCATCGACGCTCCAATTTCACGGCGCTTGGTCCCATCGACGCGGAATCGACACACGAATCGAGCTCCATCGAAAAATAGAACACGCAGTGTCGAACGCTCAGGGGATCGAGCGTCAGTGGTCCGCGAAGAATGCGAGTGAAAAAGAACTGGGAAGGGAGTGAGAAAGAATAACTTTCGAGGGACGCCCAGCCAATCGACTTTCGTTTCGTGAATCGTTAATTGGCGTACGGAATTGACGTCTTTTACGCCGTTTGGGCGGCCTAATTTGTCTGGAGGGTTTATGTGGGATTAGTTGCAATTTGGGTAAGATGAAGATTTTTTTGTTTGTTAATAATGTTTTTAGAGATTGATAGTCTGGGTGAATTTTAGAAATTATTTCAAATGAGAAGATGGTCGTTGATTAAATTAGTAATTTCAATTTGTTCGATCAATTGAAATTGCTATGCAATGAAAAACAATGTTGTCAGTGCAGGTTCTCAGGTGGTATATCTGTATCGTTTGTGATGACTGGAGCGTTGAGTTTCATTTAAGACTATTAACAGTTCGAAGGTTTATCGTAATGACTTATCATTAACTCAACAGAGTGAATAATATTGGTAAACATGTGCAGTCGAGATGATATCTTTTTTTTTATAGAGTACATTTTTTATGCACTCCATTTGCTTTTTTCAGTTTATACAATGTTTTAATCGATAAATGAAAATTAACATCACTTTTCAATTATATTTTTAAATTACAATTAGTATTTTATTTTTTTTTTTTAGATCTATTAGATTCAATTTTATAATCACATATAATATTAGATAAAAAAAGAAATGTGTATTAAATAATTTTATACATAACGATTTATTCAAAAGCAAAAGTTAAAATACTTTTTAAAACGAAGTGCTTTGTACAATATTTTTTATTGTTGATCAATTGTTCAATATCGAAAAAGATGCAATCTTTCATTATATATATATGTATTTTTGCCAACACGTGGCATTCTACTGAGAGAAGCTACTGAGTTTCACCTTGAATTATTTTTTAAAACGATTAATCTGGATCTTTTGGTTAGATGGATCACCCTAAAAACTATGACAACATTGACTGTCATAGCATTGAGTTTTTCGACAACGAAAGGCTTGTAATGTCTTTTCTCTGACTAATAATTCTCTTGATCACAGATTTTGAATATGTCCAATATATACAAAAAGAAGATGATGGAATTCTCCCACAAAATCCTAGCCCAATACCGATTGAAGAACAAGATCGGCAAAACAACTTATGAAGCTTGGAGATGACCACCTTCTCGCCGCCAGAAAGGTCTAGTCAAGGCCCTAATACTACTATATCGTTAATATGCTAAAAAAATAAACATTTTAGAAGAATTTTTCAACTAGGCTGATTTTTTTTATTTTAAAACTGATCGAGTTTTACGCAGACTTCATTTTGTCCGGTAGAGATTAGAAAGATCGAAATAAAAGGCTATGTGCAGTTAACATGATTAGAAAATTGACCGAAGCTTCAGAGAATGGAAAAGTCAATGAGCTCTTTATCACTGCAGTCACGGGAGCATTCAATGTAGCTTCAAAGACAGTTATTGCAAGCTGGATTCGAACGGTTCTTAAAAAAGCTAAAATAGACTTCTCTTCAAATAGCATAAGTTCAGCTATAGCATCAGAAGCCTGCGGCTTGACGATTTTCTTGTTCCGTATATACGTTGAATAGAGGGAATTGAAAGCGCTTCGAAGCTTTTTCAAAACTCTAATTTTTTATCGAATAATTTCAAAACAATGTAATTCTCGAAACATATTAATTATTAATAAATGTTTATAATACATTGTTATTTATAGTGCGTATACTTATTAGTAGAAAAACATTAACACCTTATTAGGTTCTTGATGTGATTTGCATCATTTATAGCATTGAGTTTACGTGCTTATCCAGTCGATAATAAACACATCTCTCAGTAGGATGTGCATAGACTTTGTATAAAATAAGTATATTATTATAATTTCAAACACGTGTATTTTATTTCAGTAATATTTACTTTCGTTCATGCATAGTGGCTCCCTAATCCAGTGTTAAATATAAAATCTATACATTTTGTGATTAAACTTAACAAATTTTTTATTTATTATTTAAAATTATATGTATTTGTAATTGAATCTTAAACTATGACGTCTTTAGAGTAAAATAAAATGTACATACCTACAAATTGAAAGTACATTGTATATTTGTTGAGATGCTATTGACGCACAACTTAATATCAGTGTTTTGCTGTATCTAAAATTAAGTAGAAAAATGTAATAATTTAAACAAGATAAAGTTTACGTCATTACTAATCATAACACTGACGTCTATTACAGTTGATTCATTTCTAAATTAAACTAAATTAAAAATACTAGATTCAAAAAACTCCAGCTCCACCTAAATAAATTCAACTCCAAATCTCCAATCAATCCCGCCCGCCCCAAACGCTTCACCCAACCCCAATCAATACTAATCAAGACCAACACCGAGCCGATCGCAATTCCCGAGCTTGCTCAGCCGCAAACCGACCTACACTAAAGCCCAGCCTCGCCTCGATGATCCGCGCTTGATTTCCCCGTGCTCAGCTTATATACACACGCATCTAAGTGCGCGCACATCGGTCTCCAGTTACCAGCGCACGCGGCCGCTATTAGCGATATCCGCCGTGTGTCCGTCGTCATCGCGTCGCCGCTCGTCTCTACGAGCAGCGAGAGGAAAAAAAGAGCTGCGGGATATAACCGATGCATTACGTCACCGGCTTTTTTCGTGCACGATGCACGCTCTATGCCGCTGCTATGGTGTATAGTGAGTGACCAGTTTAGTGGTTTTTTGTGTGGATTTAGACGAGATGCAGTTTTGGGAGTGGGTGTTTTGGGACTGAGACAGATGTCGCGCTGTTCTGTCGTTTTACTTTCGTTTGTGAGTTATGAGTAATTGTTGGCTGAGGGAAGAGTGGGTGGAGAGTGTATCTTCAATCAACGTCTTCAATGAGCTATTCATTCGAGCTGATTGAGAGAGTTATCGATCGAACTTTAAAAGGCGAGAGCAACCTTTCGAGCTCTGTCGTTATTTTATTGGAAAGTAAAAAATTTTAAGCTCGGTTTGTGCCTAGTAGTACAGAGCAAGATGGCATTTGGCTTTGATACAATATGCTGGTATAAAATCGTAATTTAACATTTTGTAAAATCGCATTTTTAACGTGTAAGAAAATTTTGCCAGGATGAAAATATTATTATTTATGTTGGTGGATAAATATAGTAAATATTTGTTAGAAACTATTTTTAAATATTGAAAATGAACAATTTTATTAAAAAATCTAAATGAAACAATAACAATAAAATATTCTCAACTTTTACGAGTTTTGAGCATAAGAAAAATTGTACGCTAACTTAAGTCTATAAATTAAATTTACACTTTAAGTAAAAAAATTCTATCATATCCCAATTTGGTACTTGACGTAATGTTATTTCCTTTTTTTTTTCCCAGAATAATTGCTGTGTGAACTCAATTGGATTACTGCAATGAAATATTTTATTCCCTACTTTGGACAACTAACTGCAATTTGGCAATATATTTTTTGATTTAAAAGAATGTAATATTATAAATTATGAGCTAAGAGAAGATTTTATACTTTATTCTTTTTAGTCATAAATTCCAAAAATAGTCTTAAGATCGTATGAGTCATAGTTTTAAGTTTTGGCCTTTTTTATTAGTTCAAATGATTCAGAAACATCTGTGAAAGTAGCGTAAATCTTTGCTGATTGTCACTCTTGTTAATATAAAAATATTTTTTAATCGTCCAGTTTTATAATTCATACAAATTATTAAATTGGCTTCAAAAAAGTTTATGCAGCATCAATTAATTAAATTATTTAAGGAATAATTATTATCATGAATTAATAGTATTTTTATTCCAATGTTTAAGTTATTTAAATTATTTATCATTGAAATAACATAAATAAAATATGCGGAACGTTAAAAATAAGCGATATAAATTTATTTTTTATAAATATTGTAAGAAAAAATATGCGAGGGTATTAATCTTTACAAATTAACATGATCTGAATAATAAAATAAAAATAAAAGGCTAGTGATGAGTCCTAAAAGGACCGGTTTAATTCATCGATTAGAATGCATTCTGCGTCTCTAAAAGAGACATCAAGGACGAATACTGTATATACATATATATACATTCTCTTTAAGGCAGTAGAGTTTCATAATTTCAAATCGTACAAAATTTTCACAGCTAAAAATCTTTTTAAATATTTTGTTTTGCGATAAAATATTTACTATTAATAAATTTTATATTTTGTGAAATTTCTTGATATAAATTCTTGTAATTATTTAAGTTGTTTTCATATTAAAATCGGATTTTCATTTAATGCAAATATCACCTGATAAATTACTTTATAATTATTAAACACTAATTAAAATAATATGATAATACAAGCAAGAATAATTAGTTGAAATTTTTTTCCTGAAATTCATTTGATACAAAGATAAGAACTATTTGTTGTTTAATCATTTGAATTCTTATACAAACCCGTAAATTGTAATTAATGAAAAATTGAACGCAATAAAAACATTAAAGATAACAACCACCTCTATCAAATTCATCCGGTCATACCAACACTCCTTCACTCTCAACCATCTTTACACTAATAATTTCACAAAAACAGCACGCATCAATCATAAATCGAAAACCGGAAGTCCCACAAACAGGACAAAGCCTCCACGAAACCAACTCGAGGAGCGCCAAAAAATTATTGTCGCCGGCGGAAGGAGCCCGAGGTGGGGAGCTTATCAAAATCACGCGAAGCGCATCGCGACGTGACGCGCGCTGCTGCGGGCGTGGGCGTGCATACAAAAAAGCCGCTGACACCGCACGCGCGCGCCGGCGAATTTCCAGCGTATTGTATACGCGCTGCTCGAAATTAACGCGATATAATCGCAGGCACGCATCGCTATCAATTTGCTTCACGCACAGGAGCTACTTTTGTTGTTTTTTTTTTTTGCTATCGAGGTGTTGTGAGCTTCGGGCACGTCTGCAAATGCGCGAGTCCTTTGACTTCTTGAGTTGAGTGACTAATGCGTTTTGCGGATAATAGAGTGTTGGTGGAGGTACGATGATTGGCGACGTTGAGTTTATTAATTTTGCGGGAGGCGTGCGAACTGCATAGTAATGAGATAGGAGATAATAGAAGCGAGGATAATGTTAGGTTGGAGTTGAATGCAAAAATGGTGGGGGTATAATTTCAAGAGCGGGGCTTATTATTAGTCGGAGTTTTTCCGATAAATTATGCACTATCTTTTTTCCCATGAAACAATGTCACGTTCTACTTATCGAAACTTCTTTTTTCCTTACAACGCGTTTACTTTGCGCCTGTTCAAAGTAATTTCAAAATTCATAAGTTTTAAGTAAACTCCTTTTTAAATTTAAAGAATCAAGTCAATCAAATAAAGTAGTCATTTTGATACATATACCGGTAAGTAATGACTTGCTAAGTCTACAAGGAAAAGCATGATTAACGATAAATACTAGATGCAATTGTTTTGCGTTTATCTCACGCAAATACGTAACATCTAAATCCACCAAGGATCAATCAAAAATAATTAGCTCCTCCAAGCTATCATCAAACAATACAAAAACTTCTTTAATATCCTAATAATCAAGCAGAGCATGTGTAATCCTTCCCAGTATTAGCATTACACACATAAACCACCAAGGAAAACCGCAGCCTCGCGAATGGCCTCATCACTATCTTACATGCCGATAAAACGAGCGCGAATCATAGACGAAGGCCAAAGTGGAAAAGGGCTTGAAAAAGCCCGAAAAAAGCCGTTGAGTCATCGCCGTCGTCTTATACTCGTGCAGAGTATATAGTATAGCCGCCTACGATTGCCTCATCTCTTGGCTCCGAAAAAATCCATCAAGAGCGCCTTAACGGTCATTGATTTTATTTCTTTAAGAAAAAGTTTTAAGCTGCGCTTTTTACGTAATTCACCGATCGCATAACTACCTTGTTATATTTGCTTATTGTGCCCAGTGTTACAGAATGTTTATGCATCTGGTGGACTGTTTAAAAAGCTTTTTTATACATTCAAATACTGTTACACAATGCACACGTTTAAACATAAAGAGGTTTAAAAAATCTACAACAGGAATTTAATTTATCAAAACAACGATAAAACGGTTCGTTCCAGCGGAGAGCCAAGGACCCAAACGAACCATATCTCCTAGGCTCTCCCACGAACTCCAAAACCATCGAACTCACCGAGCGGAAAACCAAAACAAACACTTTCCGCGTTCCCTTCAATCTCCTTTTTCCACGCTCCCAACAAAATCAGCCCGAGCGCGACTTCGAATGCACATACACCTATATACGCGTAAAACCGGCCGCCCCGGGGAACCCACACGCACAGCCGACCCAGCGCGGAATGCAAAGCACACATGCACACAGAGAGAGACTGGACGTATACTTTCGTTCTCGATTACCGCTCGCGAATCTCGCATTCCTGCGGGCTCCCTCGTACACATACGTGTGTGTCCGATTACGTCGGCGCTGAACTCACGCCCACGCAGAGGAAAAAAAAATCCGCCGCCTAGAGACAGAGCCTCGCGCGACCAAAACAAAGCCGTATAACCTCAAACGTCTAGGTTGACTAAGCTCCGGCTCTGCCCGGTCCAGCCGGGCGCGCGCAATAATCCAGCCTCCCGGGTCAGCTTCGCCGCGTATATATATATACATGCGCACACATACGTCAGCTCGGACGTGCATTTTGAGGTTAATTTCCTAAGAAGCTGGCTACTCACCGAGATCGTCCATGGCGATGCTTAGCGCTGGTCCAGCTCGTCCTCGGGGCACTAAACAAGCACAGGCCGACCGCGCGGATTTTTACATGTACTATAGGAGAGCGCACAGTTGACGAGAGAGCTGCTGGAGACAGTTGAGAGCTACACACGACACGGCGCGCGCTGTACTGATGTGTATAAGCCGCGCGCGCGAAACGTCACGGTTCGGCGCGGCGCGCGGCAATGCCCGTCAAAACTCTGCGAACATGGAGCGGAGGATGCGCGTGTATGTGTGTGTGTGTGTTTGTGTATAGGGGAGAGATTTTAGGAGTGGAGGCGCGAGTGTGTATATGGGGTGAGCTGTGTATATAGGAGGAGAGCGCGGGTATAATATAGTTTTTTGCTCGCGACACACACAGGCGGTTCTCTCTGGTGCTTATCCTGTTCTACGCCCCTCCACTGTAGAGTGGACGAGTCGCTTGCTGGCTTCTCTTTCTCTCTCTCGCTTTGCTGAGAGAGCGTTTTGCGATGCTTTTTTTCGCGAGAGGGTGATAAGAAGGTGGAGTCGGCGATTTTTGCGCATTCCTGGAGGGCCGGCTGATGGCTGGTTTTGCGCTGCTGCGGTTGATGGATTTTGGAGCGGATTAGAGTTTTGGAAGATGATTTTTTTTCAGTTTAGCTGGATTTTATAATAAATATTAGATTTAATTAGTTTTTTTTTTACTTTAATTATTATTCAATAGTCTTGAAACTTTATTAGGCACCGGTATGCTACAGTGCAATTAATTATTTTCTTTTTGACACTCGTAATAAATTCTTTTATTAATTTTTCAAAACTTGAAATTGATGTATTTTATTAAGTATTGCTTTATTGTATGATTAATTAATGTGTTGTATTGGGCATCCGAAAGCGCTTACCTTCGCGTAATTAATATGCGTTTATAAAGCAGTAAAATACTGCTTATGTTCTTTTCAAAAATATAGTGACAGGAATCTAGGCATAAAAACAGTATAGACAAAATAAGTTTAAAACTTTAAAGTTCTTTATTCAATAATTAGAAATATTTATAAATTTCCAAAAATAATGGAATTTAGTCTAAATTTCTAGTCTCTTACTCTAGTTATGTTTAAAATCTTACATTTTTATTATTTATAATTGTAGTAGAATATAGATAATTATATTTAGATACAAATTTATATTCTACTAAGTATTTTTAACAATCTATAAATCCAATAAACACTAAAATAATTAATCGAAATATTTTATTATTTATTGTATTTGATGGTATTTATAAAGAATTTTATTTAATCTCCATTAAAATAATGTTTAAAAATGCTTAATCAATCACGAATGTTTCGATACATTGATAAAAACGTGATATTGTTAATAATATTTTACATTAAATTTTTGAAAATCGGTATAAATTTTATCGGGCAAATATCAAAGCGTGAATTTAGCAAGTCCATAAAAAAACTATAGATCAATTATACCGAAAACAGTAATAATATCAATATATAATTTTTATAATATGATTTTTTTCTCTGTACTTTTTTTTTATATATTTTATATAATTATTAACCTTTTTTAATGTATTATCACATTTTTAAATGTTTGTCAAGTATTTTTAATATTTCTTTTTTCTTTTTAACATAAACAAATTAAAACTTTGTTTCACTCACTTTAAGTATTAATCTAATTCACTAAAAACAAATAAGTATTTAACTAAACGATTAACAGCTAATTCGATCTTCCCACCTATAAACCATTACCGTACTCTTTACTACGCGAATATCGACACCGCACTTCGCATACGCGTTTCACATTCTTTCTAACGCGCCCACGCGTAAAGTTAAAACTCTCAGCGATTCATTCACGTCGCCTCGAGAACGCATCTTGACTGACCGTCGCGAAATCCACGCCGACCGCTATGGAATTTCCGCCTGGCAAAACTGTAAAATCCTGAGCCGTCGATGAGCGAGTCGAGCTTCCGAAAATGGTCTTATCCGCGCGAGAACGAGATCGGGCTCTCGCGAGCGCTTAGAAGGGGCAAAACTAGCGGCCGGCTAACAGGTGCGCGCCGGACAGGTTCGAGCGCTCACAGGTGGGCTTGCGGCAGGCCGCATGCGCGCGCGACTTTTACGCGCGACGGAAACTTTGTTCCGAATTCTTCAAGGAGAACGGCGGCTGCCTTTTCGGTGGACAATTAAGTGATTCTGGTGAATTTCGCTTTTGCTGCGGTAATCGAAATCGTTTTCGAAAGTGCGTACTTGTTTTTCTACACTCGTGAACTTTCGTTGATGAGGATTTGTGTTTTGCAACTCTATGTAAGACTAAATTATTGTATTCAGTTATTAAAATGACTTATGAACAGTAATAATTTACAATTTTTACACTTAATATACACTATTTTATAATACACTTGTAAAGTTCAGCAGACAGTCACCAAGTACTAAATGAAAGAGTATTTCTTAGGACTTTTTGTTTCTTTTTGGGAACTTCTGGCTCTGGTTCTTTTTTATTTAATCTAAAATGTAATCATTATTTTATGTTAATTTATTATTTTTAATTTTTGACTAAGAATGTTATTCATAGAAAATAAAACTTACTTAGTAAGATCGGAAGTGGAACTGATGTATTTTCCAGGTCCTGAACGATAGACACTAAGAGTTGCTTCTCCTTGTTTTTTTCGAGGAGCTTTCAATTCTTCTGCTTCTTTAGCTAACCTTTCAGTCTCCACTGCTCTCTCTTTTGCTAACTGCTCATCAGCTTCTTCATAAGGATCAACGAAAATTTGCGCTGCTTGAACAATAATGTCTTCAATAGGTCTGTCTTTATTGTCAACTTCGATTTTTTCTATAGCATTAAGCGTTTCTAGACCTCCAACGATTTTTCCGAAAACCGTATGTTTATTATCCAAATGTCGACAAGAACGAAACGTTATGAAACTGTAATTTCATAAAATAGGTTTTAATTATGAATTTTGAACATATTTTTCTTTTATACTTACAATTGCGATCCATTTGTGTTTGTACCAGAGTTAGCCATTGACAGAATTCCACGACCCTGATGTACAAGATTTGGTTTGAATTCATCTTCAAAAGGTTTGTCCCAAATAGATTTTCCCCCATGTCCTGTATTTGTTGGATCTCCACCTTGGATCTTGTGAATAAATAAATATTACATACAATAAAAAGTCAGTATCCTAAATTAAATACTAATATTCAATTATTTGTAAATCTATTATATACCATAAAATTTCTAATGGATCTATGAAATTTAGTGCCATTGTAATATCCGTTTTGACAATGTTTCATAAAGTTTTCACACGTTTTGGGAACTATATCACAATGAAGTTCTAAATTTAGTTGCCCAAAATTTGTTATCAACTTGACATACCCTAGAAATAGCAAAATAGCATTGTTAATAAAATTTAAAAATATTGATATAATAGTAACAATATCTTATTTCTATCTTAAGAACCTTTTTTCTTGATTCTTTCATATCGAACAATATCTTCATCTAGCACAGCTGCTTCAACAGTAGTTATTTGGGGCATAACTGTTGATGTAAGTCCTGCTGCTGCTGCTCCAGTTGAATAATGAGCCTAATCATAACAACATTTAATTTAATGACTTAAAATAAAACATTTTAAAAATTTATCTGTGCTTAATGTTAAAAGATGAAATATAATTTTCTTTTTTTTATATAAGTATACTTTATATAAAATACTAACCGCATTAAACTTATCTGCTTTAGCTTTTTCGGTTATTTTAGTTTCTGCAGGCTTGTAATCTCGTTCTAATTCACTAAGAATTTCCTTAGTTTCCATTGATATAGTTTTAAGCCTAGCATTTGGATTGCTACGTTCTTTGATTGTTTCTAAAATATTTAATATTATAAAACCAGTACTGACAAAATTTGATACATACAAAATTTAAAGAAATTACCTTCATCTTCAACTCGTAAATTGTTCTTAATATGGTGAAATGTAGAAAGATTAAATTTTCGAACATCACTAGGATCTTGAATAGTAATAAGATCTTTTCTAGCAAAAGGTTCATCATTAATTAAGTCTTTCCAGTTGCGATTTTTAATATTTAATTGTTCTATAGCCTAAAAATTTTAATTACAGTACATTTTAGATATTTAGAAATTGTTTTATTAAAAATTATGGAACAAATGATAAAATACCTCGTAAGAAAAAACATTCCCTGTTGTTTTCACAGCAACAATATGAGAATGTTTAGAAAAAACTTTAAATAGCACTGGACAGTGATATTCCCCATCTGCATTTTTAAAAAAATTCAACTTTGTCACCTTTTTTACATCCATTGGTTTCCCTGTTATAGGATTATGCTTATATTGTTTGACATAAGGTAGTAAAGCTTCAAGTTCAAATATATTCCCTTGATCATCACAGTAAGGATGTTCGAAAGGTTGCAAACTTAAGCAACAATGATCAAAAGGCAATCGTCGGAAAGTGCTATCTTCGTGTGTATCTGATGAAGTACCGGACATCTTTCCTCCGTACAAAGTTGTCCATTCTGTGTACGTAAGGTACCTAGAAATATAAAAAGTACAATGATAATTTAACTCAAAATTCAATGTTTGAATCGGAGTAATTCTGCTAAACTCTAAATTGCCTTTTAAATAACAAACTAAAATGCTCGCAAAGAACTGATAACCAATTATCAAAACATTCATTATCCTCATCTTAAAATCACCAATAAAAATCAGCCTACTCTCAAAAACCATCATTTATCAACGTAAAAACATCAATTATCACAAACAAACCCCCCAAAACTAAACAATAACAAAATTCATCTAAACATCAAACCAAACTCACATCTTATCCTTCTGATGCTGCCGCTTCCCCATCTTGACTCCTCTTCCTCTCCCCTATACAATCACAAACCAAAAACCACCCTTAACTCCCAAAAACCCTCAAAAAAGCACTCTCCAGCTTCCAAAAACTTCTAGGTTAACAGCCCCAGCACTGACAACACAGCTGCAGACAGCCCGTAGCGCAGGCGCGTATCTAGGCGTCAGCTCGGTCGCTCTTTCGTCCGGGCGCTTCCGGTGTGGCGGCGCTAGACAGCGCAGGCCAACCATCAGCAGCGGAGCACCTCCTTCACATCCGGCGACGCCGCGGGGATGCGCAGTCGGGATTTATTTTTCTTCCATCCTCGGGGGCCGGGCGTCCGCGAGTGAACCTGCTCGCGCGAGGGAGAAAGACAGAGAGAGAGAGAGACTGCCTGCATACATCTCGGACTGACTGCCCCCCGCGCGCAGTGTGTTTCGCCGGCGGCAGCTTGCGATTATATCTGCGCTCTGCAAACTCCGAGAGGATATATACCCCCGGCGGACTGAGCTCTGTGTGTTCTTTTATGTAAGTCTTGCCGCGCGGGAGTTGTTGTCTTGTTGTTGTTGTGAGACGTTTTTTTTTTTTTTCATGTGCCTGTGTATGTGTACGTAGGTAGGTATGTGTATATGCGCTATTTGTTTCCCCACGCGTTGGGGAGATCTGGATGAGAGACGGACTCCGATTTCTAGGACGAGCCGGCGGCCTCTTCCGGGTCTGTTCTTCTTCTCACCGGCGCTGCTCCGGTTCGGGATAAAGTAGTTGGAGGGAGATTTAAATTCATAGCAGTAACACTTTTTTCCCCGTCGCCGGGGCTGTTTTATTCGTTTCGGAGCAGAAGCTCGTGTTATCAGGGCTGCTGCCGTGTGTGCTACAATTTAAGAGGTGTAGGCGTGCAGGTAGCTCAACAGGGCAGCGAACGTGGATAGAGAGAGAGAGAGAGCTTGAAAAGGTGGCGCGCGCTGGGTTTGACGGTCATACTGCCTGCTCTGGCTCGTCTGATTCTACTGATCCCGCCGCGCTCTATACACACCGTCGATTAATTCCATTGTCTCGGCGAAAGAAAAGCTCCCACCGCGTTTCAACAATCGCACAATCCAAAGCTTCCACCTACTCAAAAAAAAAAAAAAGAAAAACAATCAACAAGCTTAAACACAACAAAGAGAATCAGCCCTGACTCAAAGTCTGACCAGCTCTCTGACCGTCGAGAGTAAAAGCCAGAGGCTCCTCGGCGCGCACCGGGACTTTATGTGTATATTCCGGGCAGCTCGCGGCGCGAGAGAAAGAGGAGAGCAGAAGCCTCGCGGAGAGAGACAGAGAGCGAGGAGAGGAGAGAGAGAGTGAACAGCCTCTCCATTGTGTAGTGCAGTGTGTGTGTGCGCGCGAGTAGCGAGGAAAAAAACAAGAGAGAGAGAGAGAAAGAAGCTTTATATATACATTGCAGTAGGTACGAGGGGATATACACAGACGAGAGCGAGGCACATATACATATATACCGGCAGCCAGCAGCTCTCCTCTCTGGCGACACAAGTGTGTGCAGCGCGCGCGCGCGTGCATCTCCGACCTTTTCTATACGTATAAGCGCGGACGCGTTTATTCCACGATCGCAAGTGTCTCTCTGTGTGTGCGCTAACGCTGTGGATATATATAAGAAGGTATGTGTCTGTCTCGCCTCTCTCTCGATCTCTGCCTTTCTTCCACCCTCGCGCCCTTTGTTTGAAGAGGGCCTCTCCTCGTAGTCTACCTGGTGTCTCTCTGCTTCTCTCTCTTTCTGGCTCTGTATATACATAAGTAACGAGTGCGCACGAGAGAGAGAGAGAGAGAGAGTCGCGAGTCTCTGATGTCCAGGAGCTGCTCTCACTGGCTAATTGTACGTGTGTGTAGATGTACGTAGGTGCAGGCTCGACTAGCTCGGTTCAGCGCCCTCCGTTTTAGTCGCTGACATTTTTCCTTTTTTCGCTTTACTCTCTGTAGAAGCTGCGAGGAGTCGCGAAGACGACGTCGAGTGGCTTCTTCCTTGGCGCCGTCCACATTGGCTTTTCAGGCGGGATTCTTTTTTCGACTGCGGGCCGTCTTGCTGTGAGCGTCAAGTGGAGGCGGCCGCGGTTATATTGCTCCTTTTCGCGCGGTGCACTTGCTCTGGGAGCCGAGGCTCACTTTGTTGTTCCTTTCTCGCGTGTGAATGTGGGCTATGTGTGTGGCATTGCTGCTGCTGTCGCGGGATCGCGTGTCGCGAGGTGCGAAGGCTCTTGTGAATCATTGGCTCTTTCCTTTTGGAGCAGAGTTCTCTACTTGATTTTATAGCAGTTTTCGAGTTTTGGACTTTTGGAGTGGGTTCTGTGGTGTTGCAGTGGTTCTGTTGGGATCGATTAGAACTGGCAAGGTGTTCGATTAAAGTTTTCTTGAGCTTTCTGTTTGTTTAATGTTTACTTTGTCACTTGGCCGGTAGTGTGTATTAGTGTTTTATCTTGTATCAAAAGAAATCAGGTTTCGTCAAACAAACAATCTGAATACACTTGTAGATTAAAGTGTGAATGACTTAGTGCAGGGGCAATAAGTTCGTTAAGCATTAACAAAATGGAGTCAGAGATGCTCTTTGTAAAACGAAAGGATTATTATGTTTATTTTGTTAGCCTGTAAATCTTCAAATTTTACTGCGATAAAATAAGTTTCAATTTTAATTTTGTATTGTTTGTAATTTTTTAATTTTATACTCTACAACTTGTCACCTTACTATTTTTAATATTTTAGATATTTCTGAAACACAAAGTATTAAGAAAATGTAAATATAATTTGTATAAAATTATTCAAAGGAACTATGAAATTTCAGTAAATAAAGTAAATAATTTACTAGTAAATTTAATTTGTATTTTTGGCATACAGCCAAATTTTGGACCAGGTCAATTGGAATTCACAAAACAATATCATAATGTTTATTAAGTCTATACTTTAATAGAATTATACACTAATTAGTAATTTGATAGAATTAAAAGTTTATAAAAAAAATAAAATAAAAATTAAAAGATGCTCCAAAATGGTTTGATCACTATAAGAAATCATTCCATTTTAAACAAGTAATTAATTGAATTAATTATGTGTTCTAAAGGAATTCTGCCCATTACAACTTATATATAGCTGTTTTTATGTAGTTTCATTATATTTGAATGAACTTCTATAGAATATTTGTTTTTACAATCAGTAGCCTATCCAATAAGTAAATATCACTCTGCTTTTCAGCAAAGCTTTGTTGTTTTTTGAAAAATGTAGTCTTTTGTTAATATTTAGAGGTTATTTTTTTTAAGTTGTCAGTCATTTACAAATTTTTAATGATGCAATATTTAATTTTTGCTCTGCAGAAGTATGTCGTCTGGAGCTGGGTCTAGTGGAACCGGCAGAGGCCGTGGATCATCTTTGGCTGACAACAAGCCAGAAAATAAAGAGGCCAAACCTAATCCAAAGATGTCTAAGGCGTTAGGAACCTCTGCCAAAAGGTAAATCTTTAGTGACATTATGATATTACTTATTATTGTTTTTTTAAGTTAAAGTCAAAACATATTGATAATTTTTAGGATACAAAAAGAATTAGCAGAAATCACTTTGGATCCACCTCCAAATTGCAGGTTAATATTCAATAATAATGTCACTATATTATTTTTGCTGGAATAAATATTGCAACATTTATAATTAAACTTACTAAAAATATTATTAAATTGTATGTGTGAATATTTAATGATATTGATAATGTTTTCATATTCACATAGTGCTGGACCAAAGGGTGATAATTTATATGAATGGGTTTCGACAATTTTGGGACCTCCAGGATCAGTATATGAAGGTGGTGTTTTCTTTTTGGATATACATTTTTCTCCAGAATATCCTTTTAAACCACCAAAGGTAAAAAAGTGTTCTTTTAATTTAGTTATTTATTCAATATTTGTATTAAAATAAACTAAACTATATCGTTATACAAATCTTATTTTAGGTGACTTTTCGAACACGTATTTATCACTGCAACATAAATAGCCAGGGAGTTATATGTTTAGATATTTTAAAGGACAATTGGTCCCCGGCACTGACTATATCAAAAGTTCTACTGTCAATTTGTTCCCTTCTTACAGACTGCAATCCTGGTAAGTCAAATACCTTTTACAAAGCTACTTTTATCAAATATTTACATTATTCAAATATTTGATTAAACTACTAACTGTTAAAAATAATTAATATATTTTTATAAAACTGAATCAAAGTTTCTGAGATAATTTATGAATAATCTATACTATTTCATCAATAACATGTTTCATACAAAGCTAAGCTTTACAGCCGTATGAACTCTAATAAGGGACTTAGGTAGACTCAATTAAAAAACAAAAAAACAAAGCTTTAAGTGGTATCATAAATAATTTTTATAGGTCTTCAAACTATGTTTAACATATGTGATCACCTGTGGTCAAAGTTATTTGATTTAAAGTACATATATTCTATTTTGATGATTTTATAACGTATCATTTTTGTTTTTTTTTTATGTTGTAAATTGTGAAGTATAATATTTAATAGAAAATTAAATTCTTTTTAGCGGTAGTGTTAAAAATTATAATTTATATAAAATTCATTATGAAAATTTTTTTGTAATGAAAATTAATTACCTGCCAAGATTTTCACCACAACTTTTCTTTAATTTTTTAGCGGATCCTCTAGTGGGTAGCATAGCAACGCAATACCTACAAAACAGAGAGGAGCACGATCGCATAGCACGCTTATGGACCAAGCGTTACGCGACATGAGCAAATTTTCGTGAGAATTCGCAGAACTCCTATCAAGTCTCATGCCAATTTTACAGCTCATACAATATTCAGAAAGCGCTGACTCGGGTAATTTGTAAAACGTTTTTTCGCCAAGATTAAAAAAAATGAAAAACAATTTTTTCCACGCAGAAGATTAAACATTGTGCAAATGAATTCGCAAATCACGTTATCGATACTCGCCTTTTATTTTCGTCAATTTACTATTATTACGATAAACTTTTTTTTAATTGTCTACGTTACGTGATGGCGACGTCGTTTACGCAAAGTTCGCTTCCTCTTCGACGAACGAGAAAAAGAGCATACGTACGAGTAGAGTTGTCTCATAAGGCTCTCGTCCGCCCGCGCGTCTGATGTTTTTCCCGCGCTTCGGCTAAAAAAATCTTATACATGCACAGTGTGCCTGAAATCGAACAATGTATTATGTGTTGTGGCATGAGTCAGGAGTATTTTAATTTTAATGAAAACAAAATCAGGGAGAGGGGTTGAATCACTAGAAAGTGAAAGATAAAAAGAGGAGAAATGAAATTTTAAACGAGATGAAATACCACGACAAGCTAGTATTTAATTCACACACGAACTACAATAAACGATAAATTCCTAAGTTGTAAGTAATTAGGTACTTAGACAGTAAGGTCGAGAATGAAAATGTCAAAGGGCCCGATTCTCCCGATCGTAATAAGTTGTTTTTTCTCATTCTGATCGATTTTTGAGACACGTTTTTTCTTCAACTTTGTTTTTATCGTTTTTTTTTTCTTTTTTTTCTTTTAATCGTTTTAATTATTGCATACTT
This sequence comes from Eupelmus urozonus, assembly GCA_900480035.1. Classification (NCBI taxonomy): domain Eukaryota; kingdom Metazoa; phylum Arthropoda; class Insecta; order Hymenoptera; family Eupelmidae; genus Eupelmus; species Eupelmus urozonus. Next base: position 34,857 of record UELX01000516.1, read on the forward strand.
CGTCACGGAAGTTCTATACATCAACTATTGTCGTGTAATTTATTTTATTATTTGTATACAAGAGTAATATTGTTTTTTCATTTTATTTTCTATTTGGTATATATAAATTAATAAAAATGATAAACTTTAAATAAATCGAATTGATTAATTCTATACTTTCGATCGATTCAACAGATAGACTGTAATTTTTGTATACGCATCTCTTCTATAAGCACGACGGACGGGTCAGAGACGTTGTGGGAGGGAGGGGAGAAGACAGCTGCTAAAAATGGTGACAAAAGGATGCAAATCAACTGTGACTGTAAATAAATATATATCATTTTTTCTGTATATTCACATTTGTGATCTTTGGGAAATACCGGATTTTTGAATTTATATTCTCGCCTTATTTTTTTGCTCCTCTGCAAAATCTTTTTTAAATGTAATCAACAAAAAAAATGTGAGCTTGTGTGCGTGTGTGTGCGTTCGTACATTTCCGGAAAAAAGTAATAAGACGTTAACTAGTAGGAAAAATATTATAAAAGAATGAAGAGAATAAAACGAACTAAATGGAAAAAGGACAATGAAGAATAATGGCGAAATGAATTTGAAAGATATATGCCGTTTTTTCAATGATAATTTTTTAATTGACGATGAAAAGCAAACGTAAAAATGCCCGGAATCCGCAAATTTCCCTATAATAAAAAAATATATACCTCGGTTTTTTACCAACGAGTTAAGAAAGCTGATAAATATGAAAAAGAGCCCGTTGAAAAAAAACCGCTAAATAACGTACTGACTTTTTAAGACATTCTTCATGCTTCCACGTTATTTTTATATAAGCGATAGAGTTTTAGAAGCAAGGCGGACTAATCCACTTTGTAAATAATTGACTCTGCGCGCGTAGCCGTTCGATTATAAACTGTAGGTGTCTGTAAGATATTAATTATATCTTAATAATTGTTAAACGAAGTGTTAGTGGGCCAGCTCGCAGTCCGTAGCGAAATCATAAAAATTTATAATAAATAGAAAAGAAAACATCTGCGTGGCTCAGTTCAGGTGCAACTATACTACGGAACCGATCAGATCGGGCTATTTACCACTAAAACTGGATCAATTACAGGATTGGTGCGACCTACATTGAGGTCATGTCTTTGCAAAAATAGTCCGTCGTGTCGGTGCGATGGGTAAAGGAAAAACAGAAAAAATTAATAAATATTGCTAATTGTTGTAAATATCTCAGGCCTGGAGTTTGCTACACTTCTACTACTGCTGCTGCTGCTTTTACCCAAGTTTTTATTATAAAGTAAAAAAATCGCGACTCGCGTACCTCGCGCGATTCCTAATCGAGCTGCCGACTTTGCACACTCATATATATGTATGTTCCTTTATATCCTTTGAGAAAACTAAAAAAAAAAGTAAATCGCGAGGACGAACGTTGCGCGTTTTAAAAACCGAAGGAGATTTTTTTTTCAGTCCACTACTGTACGAGGACATTTCTGTTACCATGAATTTGCGTCTTACGTTTGCTTCACAGCCGCTACTTACTGTATATCTGTCTATATCTATTCGCGCGACAACAATAGGTACGAGCTAGCTAGGGATGCGCGTCGCATACCAGTTTTTGTTGTACCTTCACTATATAATGTTTAAAAAATAAACGACAAGAAAAAATCTAAAATCTTTTTTTATTATGGTTTGATTTATGAGCTTCCGACGTTACGTATATGTATTGTTCGTTTCATCAAGTAACGTTTCTAATTACAAGAACTGGCACGCTAAGTTCATTAGAGAAAAACCGCTCGTTTCATTCTAATAAAGCGAAATAATAATTGTCAGAATGACAATCTAGTAAAAGCTGCAGAATTTGTATAAACAATCAAATATCTTGTATATATTTTACCTGACTATATGCGCTGACTAATTATTAACTTTGCTGAATGTACGAAACGAGCGATGATTTATTCGAAGCATTCGAGAGCGAGCGCCAGCAGCGAAATATCACGCGCATCCCACAAGCTTGTATGCACAAAGCGACAAGCAAAAGAACGATTTTGTGTAACATTATTTCTATTATTTCCCTTAACGAAGCACGGATAATGGGTTGGCACGGTTAAGTTTCCATATCATTGTTTGACTCTGCGACTTGAGAGAGCGCGAAAGCAAGAACAGTGAAAATGACAGACAGAGCGAAAGTGAGAGAAAAAAAGAGAAAATTTTGTCCATCTGTTTGTTCATTGACTTTTTTTGTGGAACATATATAATATCAAGCGATCGAACCTATAATAGAGAGCTGCGCCAAAATTTCTGGTCCGAGCGGGTCAGTATTTTTCTGTAAATACATTCTCGTGACTTGTAATCACTTCGTTCAAGTGCAGCATCCGCTTGTGTATAATGTTTAGTGAAACCACGTGTAAAGTAAAACTAATAAGCGATATTGACGAGGTACTCAGTTTCAATTGAAGGGGAAAAAATCAATGAATAAAAGAGACGTGAGCAAGAGAGAGAAAGCTTGGAAAGAGAACGCGCGTGAGACTACAAAAGTGGACGACCGGTTTCGATTTACCTGTGTGAAAATATGAAAATTTTTGGCTATCAAAGTTGAAATAGAATCGAATTGGGATGATTCGTGCAATGAATCGACGTTTCCAAGTCTAGGCTGACTTCGCGCGTGCGTAACTACGATAGAGAACTCGCCTCTGACATAATATTAGTAAATGTTAGTCTGCTAGTTAGTGGCATTGATATGAAAGTGGAATAAACTATTATACTCAGATGCTGCTTTTATTTTTTTCCATTTACCTCTGTCTTACATATTCCTCATACAGGAGCTGATAAAAATGTAAAATATTGATATTTTTATTAATTAAATTGTATGGTTTATGGTACTTATGAAGGCTACCTATTTAACTGAATTAGCAATTACTTAAAACAAAACAAAAATCTGTTCCTGTATTACATTTAAAGTTTATTGATATATAAATTCATTATAATTTTGAAGCTCCTGTTTCCAAAATAATATCATAGGCTTTTAAAATTATTTAGATAATTTTTTCAAAATTGAGTTTACACAAATTTCGAGGTGTTTGAGGACTTTTTCCGAAAATTGATATTTAATACAGATAACGCATTAAAGCTAATCGAGGAAGTCTATTTTTAGATAATAATTTCCGAAGTTTGTCAAGTAAGCCGATTATCATCTAAGTAAATACAGTTTTAACAAAACTTTTATTTAAACCCTTATTTTCACAAATTATTGTGAAAAATGGACGAATTTAGCATGCCAAGAAGCAAGTGATATAACAATAGATATATACTAGAATCAAATAATAGAATAACTAATTAAAATTGCTTTGAAAAATAATGTTTGGTAATTTTCTTTATTTTAAAATACGATGTTATTATTTATATCAAATGAACAGTTAAAGGAGAGAATAAGTAAACTCCTTAACTATTTCCTGAGCCTTTAACACACTCGACGTTTTACTAGTTTGTATAAAAAAAAATATGAAGTGATACGGTCATGATTATATTGGCAATGAGTGTTTGAATGAATTACAGCTAGGTGAGTTTTAAATTTTAACTTGTTTCCTCACACCTAGGGCTCACCTTTAATCATTAAAACGTCAATTTCTCTAACTAAAGCAATTTTCTTCAAAAGCTAAAAATATATCGTTACAATATTAATATAATTGATTTATTAGGAAAAAATTAAAGGTCTGTTTTATCTTACGAATCAATTATATAGCGAATATGGTTTTTTTTTGTGTGGAAAACAACGTTGAAGTAGTTCACATTTTCAAATTTAAATAAAATAACAATTTGAAATTAATTATCAAAAATGCATATATGTATTGAGTTAGTCCAGATTATCCGAAATCAAATTAAATTTATAGAAAGTAATTTTATTTTGTTATTTGAAATTCAGAATTTTATTGACTCAATATAACTGAGTTCATCTAATATAAATGTAAATCGAATATTCAATCTTAATTTCAGAAAGATAAAAAAAAATATTAAATTATACGATATTTCAGTAAAAGAATTTGCTTGCAAATTGGTATGTATATATAAAGAATATTGATTTTATAATATATCTAATAATATTATAGCTTCAGTCTCTTGGGAATTAATTCAGGTTCTTTGAAATTTATTTAGTTTGTTAATTTTTATTCTTTAAAATTGATTCTTTCAATCAATTTCCTATTTTTAAATTACAGAAACAAACGTTATCGGCTTTTTTTCAGGGTCACAGAAGTTTTAATATGGAAATAGATGAATAAATTTATCAACCGATTTTGATCTGCGTAAAAAAACAGATGTAAGTACACATGTTTTAATAATAAAAAATGTTATGAAATATATTCAATAAATTATTTAAAATTAGCGATAAAACTATTCAATCATTTGCTTCTTCAATTCTACGTGATGATAACTAATTAGTAGTTTTCAGTTTTTTAGTACCTTTCATGTAAAAGTTTATTAACTTTCAAAAATTGCAGATCCAAAATACAAATTAAATAAAATAAAATTTAACCTTAGTATAATAAGAGTTAACTATAACTTTACCTTTATTTATTTTATTAGAGATAAGAAAAAGTTGGCTATTTACTTTATTTATATTTCTTAAAAGATAAGAAAAAGTGGAATATTTTTTTATTTATTGAGTGGTTCAGAGTTTTAGAGGAAAATTTTGGATTATAAAAAACAACACGTTATTATTATATTTATTAATTTATTAATACGTATCATAAATGCTAGACAAATATGTGCCAAGGACAGTTTGTTGGCTCCTAAAAAATGCCGAACGCAAAAAGGCGCGTCAATATGACAAAAAAGATACTTTGTTTATTTCTCCGCATTTCCTTCATTTTTATCCATATTTATTTTTTGTTTAATTATTCAATTCGGCGACCGATGCCGGCCGTGGTTCTTACATCGAATTTATATTCTTATAATAGTCAATTACAAAAATTGCGTTAGGCAGCCAAAATAGATTTTCGTACAAATTATACTCATTCTTTTATTTTTTTCTTCCATTTTTATATTTAAAATACCAATGGCTGTTAATACTGATTACAATTAACCTTCATCAGTCTTTGTTGCGTTTTTTATATTTATTTATTTTTTTTAGTAATTCATCATCAGTTCTTGGGCCTGGTAATAAGTAAATATACGCATTGCGCGTTACAAATATATCGAGCACGTGATAATTAAAGCCGAATCAAGGGTGTCTATAATAACAAACCAACGACGAATAAACGGAAAAGCCTTAAAACGATGCACGGAGATAAGGAGCGAACTTTGGACAAGTGCTACAATCTTGAATAAGCGTTACAGCGAAGTATAATTACCCGAATGACGGCTAGATACTTTTAATCTCTATGTTCTATAGCAATATAATGACATATACAATATACGTTACACTTTTTTTTTCCACGTGTTTATTTTCTTGTAATTATCATTATTATTATTTTTTTTTTTTTATTTGTTCACTATGCGTTAGGCACACTCCCAATAGTTAGTAAAGTTTCGTTATCAATCATATAATTTTCGGATCTGAGTGTTATACGATACATTATGTTGCTGCGTACGGAAGTTCGCGAATGCCTCGGACCTTCGACGGTCCTAGCCGGGCTCGCTTCGAGGTTTTGTTTTTGCTTTTGCTTTGCTCTTTAAATCGTTTCTTATTGCGCAGCGAAAGGCCAGGGTACTTCTGCAAAAATGGAGACACGTTTATAGAAAAAGAATAAAGGAGGGAGGAAACAATGAAAGCTGAATTAATCGTAGTAGTCGCTCAGCGGCCTGACCTCGAAGCGAACCGCTTTGCTCTGACCGGCGAGCAGACACTTCGTCAATGCGGTATTTTTTTTCCCTTCCGAACATTATAGAAAATATGCTCGCAACGAAAAGTTACAGGTTTAATAGCTATAAGCATCTCGTCAGTGATCGGCATTGCAATCGCGCAGGACTTCAAGCACTTTGCACTTTGCCCGTTTTGTTAACATTGTTTTCTTTAAATCTGTTTTTACAACTAATAAACGCACTATCGCCATCGTCGTTACTCTACGTAGTTTAGTCACAGCGAAGGATGTATCACAATAATCGGTAAAAGCCTGAGGACTCCCGTTGGTCCCTGCGACAGATTCCACTTTTTTTTTTTTTCTTATTTTTCATTCTATTTTTCGGTTGTTCGAAGCGTGCAGTAGCACACATGCAATGATCTTAGCAGCTGTTAAATGGGCGGATGCATTATGCTTGTGCGGAGAGCTTTCGCTTCAATAGCGAAGGAAAAGCAAAGCATTGAGTAGAATCCTTCTTCTTCGAATGCTTTCCTTACGATTTTTTTCCATAGTCATGCTGCGCTTGCTCGTTACAATATCGATCATGACGAGATTACAACACAGAAAAACGCGAAGAAACGCATATAATAATACATCGATAAAAACGAAGAGCATTACAGTTTGTACGGATAAAATTCTCGCGGTCCCGTGGGTATAAGCGTAGATACCCCGGTTTTACAACACTTTGATAATTAATAATTAATAATGTACGCATATGTTCTAAATGCAAATATACGATGCGTGAAAAACTGTCAGCTTTTTTAACGGCTGGCAGATCGTCGACCGTCGGACGTACACTTTGGAATATTAAAAACTAAATGACTCTTAAGATGCGGTCAGGATTGAGCAGGAGTCGATGATCGATTTGATCGCTGTAATTTTATCTACAAAAGTTTTGTAAGAAAATACTTTGATTGATCGCGTGTGTTTTTAAGCAACGTAAATTCACTGTTAACTTTGTCCAACGATTATTATCTCGAAAAAAGACTACATACACGGGCTTACACAATTATACAGAATTTTACATATAATTTACTTATAATCATATATATATAATCTTTTTTCCTTTGAATCATTTAAAAAAAAGTCTATACAAATATAACTTTGTTAAGGATTCGTTTCGCTCGTTCAAAGCACTTTTAGTACTCTAGAGTCGACAAAACAATTAACCGCTTCAAACTTAATCATCATCCTTTCAGTGCCCAACCCTGACAGCGTCAATCAACGAATCGTGTTACATATCCTTGCGATCTTGCGGATGAAAAAATAATCGATGTCGATCAATGCACGAAAAAACAGAAGACAATATTTCGAGAAAAAAATATTCCCTTCGATTTTTCATTCATCTTGTTGTACAATACAGAACGTAGGTAAGCTTTGCTGTCTCGCGACATTATACACAGTTACACGTTCGCTGGGAGGAGGAATATCAGAGGGCGGGGGCGGCTGAGGGAGGATTTACATGTACAACGTGTTTTAGGCTCTCGAAATGAAGGCGCGCTCGCGCACCGAGCTGGTTTGTCTCTCTCTCTCTCTTTCTCTCTTTCTCACTCGTTCATCATCATCAGCACGTATGTGACTTCGTCCCGTGGATAATACACCGCTGCTCTTTTGCTGCCGTTTCGCCATATGAGCATTATCTTCTTTGAGCACCAGAAGAAAAACGACGCGCGCGCGATTGTTCGCTCATCAGCGTCAATTTTCGACGCTCGCCGGGAGAAAGCAATGAGCCCCTCGGCCCCTTTCGCAGATTCTACTAGCAGCTTTATGGCGTATTCTTTGGCAGAGTACATCTGGCAGTTATTCGTTTTATTGTTTTTTTAGCTTTTTTTTTTGTTTTCGCGGGTATAAGCGAGATGGTAGCTGTTCGGCGGTTCTTTATTTTTTCTTCGACGTAGTATCTGGCTGGAGGAGAGGGTTGTACACTTTGCTTCTTGCCTCGACTGCGATATCGCGGGTGCGTCGTTTCTCTCGGCGATGCCTTGCGATAACTTTTTTATTTTTATTTATAATATTTATATATATTGCCATGAACTCACAAGCGTATCGGAGATGACTAAGGTCGCGATGATTCTATTTATAGTTTTTTGTTTTTTTGTTTTTACCTATCAATGCATGATGGACAAGATTATGATTTATATGCCTCCTAGGCGGTGGCTGATCAGTGCGCTGCGGTTTCGCTGTAAGAGTAAAAATGTCAGATCACTAAGCATGAATGGTATGATTACAAAATAAGACTTATTAGTGCGTTAGATGGTTACATACGATATGACACTGTACAAGCAGAAGGAAAAATTAATGGAAATGAAAAATGAAATTTAATAGAGATGACGAATTTCGTGGATGCACACAGTTAATGGTGTTAATAAAAAGGTGAAGTTTTCAGAATATTGAAAAATTAGTTATTTTAAATAACTGATAAAGTTAAATTAGAAAAATATTTTCATTAGTCAGATGTCTAATTTTTTAACATTCTGAAAGCTGTTAAAATTCACAAGATTGATCGCTCAGGTCAGCTGTGGATAGCAGGAGAAAATACATTGAACCACTTTGATTAGGCTAGTCTGACTCTTGACAATAAATAGCGCATACAGAGTGGATATTGCGTGTGTGCGTGTGTTTGAATGATACGTACATCGAGCCCTTAACACATATAGCTGTCAATTTTCGACATGCCCCAAAGCTGCCACCGTCTTATTAATTGACAGAGAAGCCAAAAAGCCTAGAGTAGAAGGTACTTCAAGAAGAAAGCAGCGTATTAGCTGCCAAAATATTATTGTGATGGAATGTTAATTAAAATAATTTTTGACTTTTTAAAGTAATTGATTAACAGATATTTGTCGTACGAAAAAGCCACTTCAGCCGCGTAATGATGAATACACCAATACTTAACATCTAAGCATTAATAATTTAAACATGACGCAACAGAATTAGAGCCAATACATTCTGCTTTTCAGTCTACCAACGTAGTGTTCATTTTGTCAAACGATGAAAAAAGAAAACGTGTGCTAGAATTTTGGACATTTCGTTATTTTAAAACAGGCTTTGTTTTATCCACGAGAAAACTATTAACCCAAGTTTTATCATTAAACTTTGACACTGTCAAAAATGGCTGTAACACTACGTAGACTTTAAATGTAAAAAATAACAAAATATCCTCTTAATATTAGATAAATAGATAAATCCTTAAACTAAAAGTAGCTAATGTCTATATCATCGTATAGCGTTTATCATACGAGTTTATAATCTTCGTAAATATATCTTCACATACTTTTTTTATTTGAAAATTTTTGTTAAAGAAATTGTGCAAATGCGGATTTTTTGAATAAAAAAACTTAGTCATTTGCTTAGGAACAGCGACGGACGATAAATTTTGCAGTACAACATGTACAATTGAATTTGTTGTTAAATATCATAGAGGAAGGAGCTCATTGGTTACAGAACCGGCGAAGCTTAACGAATATCGCGTCGTTCTGTCAAATCGTCCACCTCTATTATTATTGTGCTCAAGTTGGTCAAGGTCTATGTGAAAGTTTCAAAAGCAATTCGATATTACTTAATTTTTTTTTTAATATTGCATTTGTTATAAACGATAAGCAGATCTTTTTTCACAAAGCAGACTCTCACGGACAGAGGAATCCATGCTCCAATTATTATTGTATAATTTATAAATGTTATTGTTATTGCAGTCTATTTATTTCATGAAAATGCATTCCGTAATATAACGCACAAAGCATCAAAAATTTTGTAAAAGTTTTACTAGGATTCTCTTAGAATAATATAGAAGTCATAATTTCAATGACCTATCTAGATTTAACAGTTATTTTTATGATAAAATATTATGTTCGAGATTTTTTAAGCATGACGGTTTTGATTAAATACATAGAATTATTTTTAAGTTATTATAAAGTTGTTATAATTAACAACATAGTTAATAAATAACGTTATTGAAAACAGTCTTTTACAAACATTATTAATAATTTTTAATGTTTAAATAATGATACTTTGCCATTCAATCTATTTGATAAAATAAAAAAATACAGCTCTCTCTGATTATAAAAGTAAATTGTACCGGAACAGTTCAAAAAATTTTACGTTTACAATGGTATATATTAAGAGACGTTTAGTACACGTTCAGTCTAAATCAGATTGTCTTTACACAAGTGTAAAAATTAAAAAAAAAAAAATTTATTTGGGGAATGGATCCCATAAAGTTCAATGTGAATATAAGACCCTCACCATATTTGTTTTGCTTTATCATGCTTTTTGTACGGACGCTGCGCGACGGCCGTATACTTTCACGTATATATAAATATATTCAACATATTCACTTCGCATCACATACCCTGAAGCTTCCTTGCCACCACACATACAATTAATTACAAAATATTAAAAAAAAAAAAGAAAACAAAGTTGGTGGTTCTTCTATCCATCTTTTGTATAACTTTGTACACAAAAAAGAAACTAAAAAACATTGTACATTTATAAGCCTTATCACGTAAACTTGCAACGGAAAATGAAAATGAAAGAAAAAATAACACATCTTTCGTGCGCATATAGTTGTGCATACCGAGTAAAAAGTTAGAAGACGATAGCGCAAATTAATATACACACACATATATATATAATGTACATATACGGTAGAAGTTGGGTGTTCTTGTAATATATAGCCATTGTAAAAAAGATTTGTATACGTTATAGAAAAAAGTGTGCACGCAAGAGACGTATAATTATTTTTTTTTTTCAATGAAAATGTCGTGTTCAGTCAGCTTACACAGTCTCGTACTCGCGACGTATTGAGCGAGCCAGGCAACACGCAAAGATTACACCGATGAGCTGAAAAGTTTTAAAAATATGTATTAGTTTAAATTTTGTAAAAATTAAAATTAATTGTTTGCTAAACAATATAATCATCTCTTTTCTTCCTTCCCTATATTTTAAACTTGAGATTTTAGATATTTGCTATTTAGTCGATAAAGTGCCTATAATGTAATTGCATAATTATCTAAATTAAATAAAAACAGGAGGTGCTGATGTAATTGGATCTAAAAGATTGTGATAAATATCGGCAAAGTGTTTTAATATTTAAGTGGATATAAAAGATATGGCAGTAGATCCCCATTTCATCACAACCATAAGAATTAAATTTACATTTTGATTTATGTTATTAAGGGGGAGATACGCGGAGTCACGCTAAGTGATTACCAAATATAATATTCCGCCATGCAAACATTAAGCTGTTGCTCCTGCTACATACCCGTGGTGTACACATCTTTCAAAAACAATGTATTTAATTTAAATTATACTCGTGAATAATGTTCCATAAAAATATTTTTCAGCTTAATTTACATAATCAGTTCTATGACAACAATATTATACATACAATATTAAACACGTCTCAACCCCATAAAATCCCAACCCAACCGAAGAAAAAAGATGATCCAGCATCGCGTCACTCATCCCACTCTCTCCTTACCTGAATGAGAGCGACGCCGATACCAACTCCGCCGAGTATCATCGCATTGTCCTCGATCTTCTTCTGCAGATTCTGCTTGCAGCCGTCGTTCTTGACCTTGATATCATTGAGGTCGCAGGTCGGGTTAGAGCTGAGCAGCTCCGAGCAGCAGGACTTGGGCAAGGTGTTCTGGGCGAAGCCGGCGCGCGACCAGTCGGTCGGCCCCTGGACGCCGCAGCACTGTAACTGTAACGCGACAAGTGGTGTGTAATCATTCAGCTTGCGGTATTAGAGCTTTTTCTTTTTGCTTTGGTTTTGTGGTGTGGTTTTGCGTTACGCTGACCTGTTTTTGTTGGTGCGGATGGGTTTATTAGGAGATTAGTTTCTGCTGGAGTGCTGCTGGGGATAGTGTTACTGTCGTGGACAGGTTGATGTACAGTTTTTTGTTGGAGGAAATTCGCTGAGAGTTTTGAGAAGGTGGAAAAGTTTATTTTATCGGATTAAAATCATATAGCTTTGTTCACTAAATTTGTTTTTGTGTTTATTATGTAAGTTATAAGTGGATAGTTAAACAAATATTTTATTGTTAATTTTTTACACGAAACTATTTAGCTAATTAATTTACGCGTCACGCAGTCCCTGCTCCAGTTTTTCCAAATCACTTACAAGGACCATAAAATCCCAAAAAACATATCATTTCCCCGACACCTCCAACTATAACAACCCAACACCCATAAAAAAAAAAACAATAAATCCAACATTCACCGAACAACGCCCGACAAATCATAGCAGCCCAGATCGATATAACCCCTCGCAAACTATCTCTATAAAAAAGCGTATAGTCGTAACGCCGCATTACTGGGTTAACAGGTAGTCAAGGCTCTCTCTCTAATCGACGCGCATAAAACTAGCACACAGCGGGAGAGCCAGAGAAGCAGCCAGAGCGGACCGGACCAGCAGCCCTCGTTCTCACATACACACACACAGCAGAGATCCCAGGAAGGGTCGCACATGCGTGAGAGAGAGCTCAGATTTAGCGGCGTATAGGAAAAACGTGGGGTGAGTCGCGTGCTGCGCTGCTTCAGCCTCGCCCCTCCGGCGCGCTTTTATCGCCGGCTCGAATCGCGCGTGTTTCTCGTTTTGCGGCGCGCGCGCGTCCGCACTTTGATGCCCCTTTTATTTCGCGCGCGCTATCGGCCCTCGAGGATCGCGCGCGGCGCGTGTGCATTATGCATGCACGCGCGGATGCACTTTTTGTCGCTGCTGTATATAAGGTAGTGCTTTTGTAGAGGAGGGTTTGTTTTTGCCGGGGGGTATGTAAGTTGGCGAGCGAATTTTTGTTTTTTTTGAGGGGGAGGCTTTGTTTGGGCTTGGAGGGTAATGAGGGAATGGGTGCTACGGTGTAATAAGTTCTTGGAGGGCGGTTTGAATTTTACATCGATTTTTTGCTGGGTGGAAGATTGTGGATCAAAGTTTTTACTTTCTTATTCTTAAACTTTATGTATAGATAATTTAAGGTAGTAACGATACAAGATTCGTGGTCATTGAACCCTCTAAGCACTTAATTTGACTATCGCATATCGATTTCACATCTAAGCTCTAAAAATACATACTTGAACGTTAAGTGGAGTTTCAAGACTCTCAAAATTACCCGGCTAACCAACGGCTGAATCAATAGCGACGCAATTTAACGGACAAGAACCGCGTACGCGTCGGTATTATGTGCACGCCGCTCCGATATATAGAACACCGTCGGAGGCGAAGGCAGTAATAAGCGCGGTATATAGCTAGACACAAAGAGAGAGAAAGGAGAAGAACCAGTCGATCGACTAACGCCTATATAAGGCTTGGAAAAACGAGTGGGACGTGTCTGAGTACGTGAGAATACACGCAAAAGTTCTAGTCGAACGAATGTCGACTTATTTTAATCGTGAATGTTAATAGTCGATAAAAAATTGTTTTAATAGACATTAGTTTATGTAATGGTTATATGTATATTCATTTATAAGATAAAGCCGTTGTAAATTGCGCAGTGTTTTTTAGATTTAAATGCTGACGGTATAATTTATTTTGAGATAGTATTGATTGTAAAAGAGTCGAGTGTATTATGAAATAAAAATAGTACGAGTAATTATTGTATTAAAAATGCAAATGTTTCTTTGGTATTATTTGTTCAGAGATTTTTATACCCAGATGTAAAATAATTATAGCGGGTATTCCATCGGTAACAGCGATTGTGATCGTGTAATTCGCAAATAACAGCACGCGGTAATTGCCTGCGCAGAAGCTACAATTGTAGTAAAGCTAACTACAAATTTCTCCCGCGCACAATTTCTCATTACCAGTTCCATTTTCTAGATAAGACATATTTTTTAATTTTGTTTTTTACATGATATTTTTTACAGAGTTATCATTGTATTAAATAGTTAGAATGTTTTTCATTTCAGATAAAATTTACTCGACAAGCACTATTAAATTATCCTTTTTTTTATCATTGTTCTGAATTTTATTAAAAGCAGACTTCGTTCTATTATTCAATACTTTATAAATGTGGACTATATAGCTTCGAGAGACTCAACAACACAATTCTCAACTACAAAAACTAAATCCATTCCATACGCGCCAATCCTACAAAAAACCCACGCCATCCCAACTTCTGAACTCAATAACCTTTCCATCCTCTACCTCACTGAAAAAGACCATCCCTCTCGCATCGTCGCGAATTTCCATAATCGAGTCCCAGCAGTACCTACACACGACTCCCACTCGATCCCTTCGCGAAACGCTCGGCGCATCGCGACGCACCTACATACGTGACGCCGGCCTTCGGGCTATATATGCGAGCCTATGCACACCTCTAGCCATATACCTATATCTAATATTCGTACGGCGCGACGCGAGTCCGTTATCCGATCCGGGGGACGCGCATGTAAAATACAGCCGCGCGTATGTGTGCGCTGGACTATACAGCGGCGCGCTCATTGTGTACAGGTTCCGGCAAGGTGAGATATTGATTGACAGAATGTGCGCACCGAGCTGTACGTCTATTCCCATTCTTCGCCGCGTCTGCGACGGCATAGAGCTTTTTTACATGCGCGATATCGTTTTGACGCTGGGCTGTTCCGTTTTGCGCTCTATGCGCTTTGCCCGAGAGGAAGACGTGATTATGGAGGTGGATTGAGTGGGCTGATCGGCTGCGATTTTTCCTCTTGCGTAGGTGCAGTTTACGAGTTGATGATGTGTTTTTGGCAGTTTTATTGTGGCGACGTTGGGTAATGCCTTTCTTCCAGATTGTTAGAAGATCAGAGATGGAAGTAGGTGGACAACTAGGAAGGATTAAGTGTCCCGTAAATATATAAGTGCTGTCTATGAGAAGAGAATTTATTTACAGTTAGTTTAATTATTGCCAATAGACGATTTGTAAATTAGATGTTAAAATTCCCATATAATAATCGCATAGATCCTCATACATTATTTCATAATAAAAGAACGCGGTAAGCGTTTGAAAAATATTTATGATTAGTTAAACAGACCCCGATAGTATTATTATTAGCTATACAGCCGATAATTTACGGCAGTTTATATATCGACTATAGAATCTAACGTATTTTCAGCCAGCTAGCTGTTCACCAGACAAACCACATTTTCCACGCATACAGGCAACTACACATTAACATTCGAATCCCCATAAAACGCATACTATAAATAAAAGTACAAATTAGCCTCGCTACTATACCGTATATACCAGAAATAAAACACAATGTTCCTAAACCGCAGCTCGAACCGTTACACCTTCCAAGCAATTTTTACGGGAGAATTTTTTCCGCTCAATGACACGGATTACACCGACTTAAACACGCTCGGCGGCATAATGCACCACTAATCCCCACCAGCCCTCCATTTCCACTCTGCACACCTCTTACTCTACACTTCAACGCATACACCTCGACCCTAAACGTACATGCATCGCTTCCGATCTTATATAGGTATATACGGCTCGAGAATCTGGGATGAATTACTATATATAAGCGAGTAGGGCGCGTGCACGCGTGACAGCTGAGCGATTAGCTTTCGCGAGAGGGCAAGCACCGTTTGGAGGACGTTATTCAAGAGAGCCGGGCTGATTGTTTGATTGTCGCGCGCGCGACTCTCAAAGGGAGAGTGCCTCTCTGTACGTGTGCTGTAAAGGCTGTCCTAAGCGCTAGCGAAATCGGCACGCGAAGACACGTGCGATGATTGCTCTGGGTTGCTCTGCGAGAGCGTTTTTCATTTGAATGAGCGAGTTGGTTTTTGGAGCAGTGTGATCGCTGGAGGGATATTTGATTTGAGCTGCGAGCGGCTGTTGCTGTATTTTTTTTTTGGATTTTGTAACGACGAGACGTTTGATTTTTGTTTTTTGTAGTTGGATTGCTTTTATTGAGTGAATTTAAATTTGTTTATTGAATTTTTTCAAAATTAAAGTTTAAATACGTTTACAGGATAGTGTAGATTTATTTAAGAATTATTCTGATCGTTTAGATATTTAAAAATAATTTAAGAGTGAATTAAATCAGCATCGTTGTTCAAAATTGAGCAGATCAAACTTTTATGGCATTAGCGAATTTCCGCAGGTGACAGTCTCGTTTATCAGCTGATAATTAAACAGAGTGACGCAGATGGTCTATTGTCTCGTATTCCATGCATTTCACGATGTGGTTTGGAAATTACAGAGTATTCAAGTGGAATAGGCAGATCTAAATTCATTATTTATCTGGATTATGTTCATTTCAGTATTAACAAAACCGAGTAGTTAAATTAATTATATTATTCAATAACTCATTAGAGCTCTGGTTTTCGTAAACTAAAATATTAGATTTTTGAACCGAACTTAATAGAATTGTTATTGAAAATTGAATATATTTAATATATAATAAAGATTAGGATTATAGCTTTAATGTTTTATTTATAACTTTTTAGATTGAAACTGCTATTTTGATTGATCCAGTGTAAAGCTTAAAAAAAATCATAAATTTTGATAAATACTTACGTCAGTCTGTATGATATCCCACGATTGCTTGAAATCGTCTCTAGTATTGTAGGCAACTAGCGTGTCGTTCATGCATTTTTCTAACATTGAGCTGACTTTGCTGCGCATCATGTATCCCGAAATTCCAGCGCCCAACTCAAGAGCGAAGATCAACAGCAGTAATACTGAGAACTGTAAAAAATACGAAAGTTGCGTTTTTGTTTATAAATGTGTTAAAACAAATACCTATATTTATTCGTTGGTTTTCCATTAAAAAAATTTATTTAGTTACTTTCACTTTTCGTTATTAGAACACAGTCATAACATTAGTACTTATATTTTATATTTAGCAAAAAACTCTAAAAAAAATTAAAAAGCTTAAAAATGTTAAGAAGTTAATTTTAGATAATGAAAGGGCCACTTTTTTGACCGTATGAAATTTATTTCAATAAGCCCATTCAAGTTTTTTTTTGCGGCACGGTCCATTAATTGTATTGTCGCAAGAGCTACTCTTACGGTCGCATGCTTAATTGTAATAATTATAGAAAAGATAAAAGAGGGACGAAGAAAGACAATGATCGCGATTACAAAAAGAAAGGACCTGGCCGCGTTCCACAATGTGTCATTGTTACACAGCTATTACATTTTAGTGAAGTATTTATAACAAGTTTTATTTATCAAAATATATTATGAAAGTATATAATTATAAATATATGCCATTATAGAAAACATGGTGATACTATTAACATTAATAGCGCAACAAAGTTTTTATTTTGAAAACTATAGTGAAAAATACTTAATTTATAAATTACAAACAATTAATAATTACTGGATAGAAACAGTGAACATCGCAAGTCTTATCAAATCAAATAAAACAACAGTTGCAGTTTTATTATTAGGAACATATTACTAGCGATGTAGTAAAAAACAATAATTAATGCTTAATAATAGTAATTGTATGAAATAATTGTGATATATAGACAAAGTATACTTCTATCTCTATACATTATGTTCAAACATTATGTTCACTAGTATACATATTAAATAATTAGATTACCGCATCATAAGTTCAATCTACATAAATTCAAACATCAAATTTGCAGCTAAATTTTAGAAAATTAACTGTAATTTCAATATTTAACCCCTTCAAAGAGCATAAATTAGTTCAACCCGCAAATATTTCTACACATATAAAAAAAACAAAAGTATATGAAACATACCGTTATTATCATACAGTGGTTCTCCTTGACGGCTCCGCAGCATCCGAAGAAGGAGGTGATGAATACGACGATGCCGACGATGATCATGAGGACCGGCACCGCGAACATCCATATGTCCACGAAGTTACTGTAGCCCCTGTACACTATGAGGATGACCGCGCCCACCGAGATGAACACGATCCCGGTTATCTGCAAACGACGCTTCCATTAATCTCTTTGGCTCCTCTACACTCGCTTCTATATCTATATATATGTATATACAGCTACTCTGTTCGTGCATTTGTCGGTGCTGAATCGCTCGAGGTAGGAAATAGCGGCGGCAGGAGGAGAAGCGAATTTTTCGAGACTGACGATGTCTGGTGGTGGGGTATCGTTGGGTTTTAGATTTTGATCGATTGCCGGGTAATGGCTTGTCACATCAGGGCTCTAAGTTGGGGAGGTGTGGGATTGGTCTTTTAGCTGCTTAGGGGGTTAATGTCGTTTGTGTGGATGTTTGCGTGAGTATATTATTGACTTGGAAATATTTTTTGCGCAAAAAAAAGAGCTTTTGATGCGTACATTATTATTAAGTATTTGTTTTCTATTATTTGTCAATGGATATTGGTGAATTAAGTGAAAAATTTGGACGTATTCGTTTGTTTACGGAAAAGAGATAAATTGTTAATGCGTATAAGCATTTATTAAATTTACCAAAAATATGAGTTGTAAAGATAAAACAAATCTTTTTAAAGAATAAACTTTAACGTAGAAGTAAACTGTTGCATTCAGTAACGAAATTCAATTTGCATTGTTTCGAAACTATTCTAAAGTAGAATATACATTTACAAAATTTTTGCATATTACTGTTTGTATTTTAGTGAAAGAGTTTCGTAAAACTAAAAACATATTTTGGAAGCCTTTGTAACATTATTTATATCCCTTAAAATTTACATTAAATTAATATTAAATTTTCGGACATTTATGAAATATGAAATATTCTTAACTATATGTATATATTTAAGTAGTATTAATTTTTAAAAATACATCTAATAGAATAACGAAATTCAATTAAACCTTATGTAATATTTTGTTTTATACATACAGACAAATTATTTCACTCCCAGCAATCATAGTTTCAAGAAAGCCAGACTGAATGAATAAGGTGTGTACATACATTATAATAAAAGGCGTTAAAGTACAAGAGAAAGGCTTGAATAGATTGTAGCTATAGATGTTAAGTTAGATAATAAGATTTCCATTGCCGTTCAAAAATATATAAATACAAAATTTCGATAAAACGGTTCCTGTCGCGGTGCTTTTATTACAAAAATTAAACAAATATTATAAAATTTTAGTCGTTTTGTAACTAAACTATATTTTCAATGAAAAGTTTCCATTATATTTTTCATAAACTTTTTATTAGTTCTGGCAGCTTAAATAGGTCAAGTATTAAAGTTGGAAAGTTTTTACGAAAATCTCAAACAATAAGAACAGAATTTTATTCTTGAAACAAAACAATCTTATAAAAACTTTTCACTACTTAAACGTCAGTGACTATTTAAAAGAATTGAGAAAAACAGTGATATTGAACAAAATACTTAAATAAATTTTAGTATGAACAATTCAATTCATTAAATATTCTTAATTAAAATTATTGTAATCTATACATACTCATTTCTAAAGACAAATCGAAAGAAAAACTACAATAAAGTGATTGCGATATTTCTTATTTAAATTTTATAATTATTCACTGTATACTTATATAAAAATATTAGTTAACAAAAATAATAAAATTTGTTAAGAATTGTAAAACTTTACTATGCGAAATTTAGAAAGTTTATGACTAAACAATAGAGAAAGATATTTATCTTAATAATAATCAGTTCCCACTGTACATTACTGTAAGCTTGATTTTGTTAGAAAGCCATCCTACTATAGAACAGCGGATAATTCACTTAAATGTACACTTTATAATCTTTCAATACGTAATACCCTTTTATTTCTCACATTCGTTTTTTCTATCGCTCAGCATTAATCATTATTTTGAAAAAAAAAACTATCAGTTGAAATCTTATTTCAATTAAAATAAATACAATTAATTTTTAATCAAAATACTCATCAGCCTAGCTGAAAGAAAAAGCGTAAATCGTACCAGCTAAACAAAAACAAAACGCTTAAATAAATAACAGCCATTAAACACCCATTTCCCAAACACAAAAACAAACCGCGCTAAAAGCGTGTAACACAGATACCTACTCCCCGCCCACGAGGTCGAAAACAAGAAAAAATAAATCATCTCCCCCTCGACTCTCGCTCTTCCCTCTTATCACAGACTTAGCACGTCAGACAACGGGAAAAGCCAGGTCGGCTGGAAATTCGCTCTCCACGCCGGGAAAAGCCATTCCGCGAGCAATCTACTTGACCCGCTGAGTGGAAATTCCGCTCGAAGAAATTAAATGTGCATGTACTAACAGGTGCCCTCGCTCACACATCCACCCACACACACACACACAATCGATAAGACCTTACGGAAGTCAGCCGGAAGTCATGCGATTGCGCCTAGATCCGCGTCGATCGGTTGAAAAAGAAAAACTAGAGCCCCAGGACGAAGCGATTGATTAGCCGGGCTGCATATCGACATTTTGCAATCAGCGCGATCGATCGAGACTCGCGCGCACGTTTCCCGTCTCCTTTCCCGGAGCTCGGCGCGAGCGGAGACCGGCCAAAAAAGGGGAGCATCGGGACGAGGCACCAGCTCTGCATTAGCAATGGCTAACTAATTAAAATCGCATCCTCCGCGCTGCAGAGAGAATAGATATATAGGAGCGTTGACACGCGCGTTGACGCAGGGAGCGAGCTATATGCGCGTCGTGTGTGTATACAGAGACGGAAGCGCGAGTGAAGAAATGCGCGGCTCGTACGGAGGAAATCGGACGGCGCGCACATTAATGACTCCGCGGGGTAGAGACAGAGATAATTGCTGCCGCCGCCGGGCTTTCTGTCGCGACGCGAAGGGCGTGCATTTGAATTTCCCGCCTTACGGCCTCGAGACACGCGGAGGTGTGTGTGTGGTGGGTTTTTTTTTTACTGTATGGGATAGACGTTTGACGTGAGCGTGGAACATTTGTCATTCGGATTTGCGTGATAATATGCGAGCCGAATGGTAATTTTTGCTGATATAATGTTTGCGCAATCTTTGCGGGCTGAGGTGCTTACGGTTGTTACGAAAAGGAATGAAGTTGCATGGGTGTCAACGACTTTTTTGAGGGATGCTTTTTTTAACGTTTGCGTGATCATATTTGAGGTATCGTTTTTCAAAACGCAGATAGATATTAAAAAATATTGGTTTGGTTATACAGATAGCTTTCTGTAACACTAATATTTTATGATCTTGTTACACTTGAAAAATATTTTAGAATTTATAGATTTCCAAACTACTTGTCAAGAGGAAAAGTAGTTTATCAAATACTTGGTTTTTAGTATTATCAAATAAAATCCAATTTATCAAAAAAAAACTTTCATCTCTTTAGTTCACAATATACGTGCCGACCTAGTATCACTCTAGTAACAACCAATGATACAAGTTGTACATTTACATTTGAGGGTTTTGCTAACAATTCATAATTTAATTAATTACAATGCACGTAAAAACCTATTAAATAAATTTTAATTCGCATAAACACTAACTTACATAAGGTTCGTGAAAATCTAAGAAATAAATTTTGTTCCATCTAGACCTTAAATTACTATCGACCCAGGAAAGGTATTTTCTGGCTTTATCACTGCTATTAGCGAGGGTTGATTTAATAAGCTCCGCGACTAATAAGTGTTTAATAAGTATTGATTCAACTACGGCGGTGGAATGATTTAATTTTATAATTTGTAACTGATATTATACAAGTTAAAAACCGAGAAAATTATCGTAAAATAAGCAAAAAAAAAGAATTTATAGATAAGAATTTTCAATAAATCTGTTATTCAAAAAATGTAACAACTAAAATTTCAGTCTAATAATTAATCAACCCCTTTCAACGAGTCGTGCCCTATATCAAATTACACCACCACTCTCTCAGCATAACCCCTTTGTGTTTACAACTATTTACAAAGAGTGCGTGTAACACAAGCAGTGTGTACTGTACTATTTTTATCCGCCATTAACGAAGGTATTCGTACTGGGCGCGTGTATTTCTACACCAGAAGCAGCACGGTATAAGGGGAAAATTTAAAGTGCAGTCAGGCTCATGAATATTTCCGCAGCTTCACTTCCGCTGGGAAGAATCTTGGAAAGAAAAATTTTACTCTTCACATCGCGCGGACGTATATTATCGAAAGTAGTTGCAGCTTTTCTGCTGCGGAAGCATGAATTTTTTCTTTCCCCTTTTCATTACGAAAGTTTCGAGAAGATTTTTTTCAGAGGAGTTGAAATTTTTTATGTGTATCTTATGGAGTTTTGAAGAAATGCTGGGAGAGCTTTTTTTTTGTACTTTGTACTAAGTATGTACTTTGTACACTATTTTTAGATAGAATTTTTGATATTTTAAAAACTTTAGTAATTTTTTTGTAGAAAAGCGAACACTATATTTATTTTTTTGGGTATCAAAGCAACCAACATTTTTATCATAGCAAAAGCTGTCTTTATAAGAACCTTTAAAATCAACGTAGGACTACACGCAAACTAAACAACGTCCATTGAATTTAATTACCATGTTATTTTTAGCTCATCGCTCCACATCGCCCTAGCAATATATTGCCTTTATCAAAAATCTAACGACCACAAAAATACCTTGCTCTAGCCAAAAGCTTCGACAGCCCAGCGATGTTACCCTAGTTACACCCAACGTCACTAACGAAACAGATCCATAAAATCTTTATATAATTTCATTACTCCCTCCACCAACCCTATGTTTATTTCCGGAACAAGCTCGGTAATTACAAATTCCACTCGCCGCTGTCGACGACAAAGCTTTTAGCTTTTTCACGGCTAGAGTGCCCTATTCATTCTAGTAGGCGTCTACTTAACCCTCCCTAGGCGTGCAGCTGACTTTGATCGGTACTATTTCGCCTTTGTGCGCTTTTCCGCCGCTGCCCGTGGCACGTGGAAAAATCACGGGAAAATTTGAATCGATAGACTCGATTGTTCATCCAGTTTCCCAGCAAGCCATTTTCATTCAGCAATGAAATTTTCATCGATATTCTAGGTGGATGAGGTAGTTTAGGATCGCGGTGCCGCGAACAATGGAGGCAATTACTGTTGCCCCGGTTACTTGTATGGAGTTTAATTAAGAAGTTGAAAGTCTGTTAAGTGCGGGGCGTTCGACTTAACGACAGTTGCTTTTTAGAACAATTCATTGGCGATGAGAAGTGAAGATCTTTTGTTTATCGGAGAGAAAGTTTGCAGTGTTAATTCGCAGTGTATATATATAGAATTTCGTTTTTGTGTGTCGGTGGTGTATTTTTAAAAAGAATTTTAGATTGAAAAGAAATTATATTTTTTATTGAATTTACATCTGTTTGTTTCAGTGGTATCTTGTATTGTTGTGAGAAAATACAATATATAATTAATCATCTTATATTTTTTTCATTTGTCAGATGTTGATTAAATTTGAAATTGGCTTTCAATTTTCCTTTTGCAAGCGTTAAGTAAAAGTGGTGATCTCACGTGTCTCTTCATGATTGAGCACACATACAGAGTGTGCATCGTGACTAGTAAAATCACCTAATGGTATGAATCGTGAAAAGGGTCAGAGTATCTTTTTTGCACTGTCTTATTTGAAATTTAACAGCAAATAAATAACGAGCATAGCTCTGCTACTTATCTGACATATGCGATTCTTTATATTTTATGCATTATATAATTCATTCATGATCTATTTAAAGAGTGCGTTTCAACTTTTTTCTTTTTCAGATACTATTTGATGCTGTGCGATAAAATACATTTTCTTGCGAACTTGTTTTCAACTTATGAGATCAATTTTGCATTACATAAACAGCGATCGTAAAAGCTGTAGTCAATATTTCATATAAATGTTGGAATTTCGATGAAAGATTTAACTTTAGTGCTATTACGTTTAATCAAATGATAATATTTATCTTTTTATAGTTGAAATACCAAATGAAATTAATGCCCAATAAATATTATTTTACTCGAAATTGTATAAAATAACGCTTAGGTATGCTTTGATGAAAGTCGTACAAAAGTTTGTAATATCGGTATCTAGAGTTGTTTTTATATTCACTTTCATTATCATAATTTCGTTTTATATCATGCATTAGCATTAAAGTTTACAGATACATTCGCTCTTTATTACAACTAAAAAAGTGTGAATTCCTTTCAATTTTCCCGCTTGATGACATCGTTTATGTTTATGTTTAACGCCCATTAAATGTGTCTATACACGAAATTGCAAATACTTTATTTAACTTTTTAATAACCTATTTCATTACTAACCCGCTCTGATGCAAAGAAGATAATATTTATTAACGATACAATATATCTTAAATAATAAACTTTAATCAAAAGCCTAACTCATAATTTCTTTTACACCCTCCTAAAACAAACCTCCATTAAATTCAATCTCATTACACCAACTCACCCGCTTTCATCACCCACCTCCACCAAAACCCTCAAAAAAACTCCATTTACACATCAACGCCAACAGACAGCTCAAAAAGTTGCCACGCCGCATCACCCCCCTCCCTCTAAAAAAAAACCCTCACCGCCTGTTATTTCCTCCCGCTCAAACCTGCCAACAATCCACTCGAGTTTTCCTCGTCCGCACATCGCGAGTCTCTACAGCCAGCCGCAATCGAAAGTCAGCTCGACATTTTTTTTATTCCCCGCGCCGTGTGGAAACTATCGATCCCGCTCTGGCGCCGGATAATTTCCACGCTAGTTTTCTCGTCCGTTCCGTTGCTTCATTCCCGGCGCGCGCGGTTCGATTTCTTCCTCCTCGCGCGCGGGCTTTTATTGTCGCTGCACTTTCGCCGCGGAAGCGGAGGGCGCCGCTGGTTTCGCGTTACGACGCCAAAGCGCGCTCTCCCAGCGGTAATTTTCAATTAACCTGCTTCGACGCCGAGCTCTATTTTAGAGCGGTGTGTGTGTGCGATGGTAGTGTTGGAGTAGAGCGCGGAAACTTTGTTGTCGAAGTCGAAGCCGAGAGGCAATCTTGTTTATTACGGCTCTTGTGGAAAAGTGTCGTTTCATTTGGTGCGGTGGGCTTTTTTTTGGGAGAGGTGCTGCTGGGTGAGGTAATTTCGTGAGCGGCTGGTTGGGAAAGTTGAGGAGAGTACCGTTAGTCGTCGGGATTTTTTGGATGGTTAATTGGGAGGGAATGGATTATCAGACGGGTTTTGTCGGAATTTTTGGTGGTAGTGTTTAATTAGTGATTTGATAATTGATGATGCAACTTAAGCGGATAGTATAGTTTCTAAGTAATACCGCTTAAGAAAAGATAGTTTCGTATTTCATTTAGAAAGAATCCGCTAATCTTAGCTCGTGTTTCTCGTTATATATGCGTTGATAATTCAAGAATGCCTCCACTCCATCCACTTTAAACACACGCGATGATTTATAAACTACCTATAATCAAAACGTATCGACATTTTTCTCTTTCCTTTAAAACTAGCTACTATAAAAGAGTATTGAAGCGCAAATAAAAAAATAAATGAATTTCCTTCGCGATTTTTAATCAGCGCTAAAAAAAACTAAGAGCCCGACAAAAAATCAATAAGAAAAGCAACAGTTCTTTACACCGCGTCGCGCTAGTAAAAGCGAGAACCGCAATTTCACGTTCGCGCAACTGCCTAAATCTCGGCAAGTCACGAAGCGTATCCCCCCTGGATTCAGGAACAGTAAACTTGGCGCGTAATCAGTCTTCCGCATTAGATGAAATAAAAAAGAAAAGATCGAGCAACAATGGCACATAAATCAACTTTTGCTTTTTTAATGAGCTAATTCAAGAGTAAAAGTTGTTTAATATTAAACAGATGAAGCGGATTATTGCGATCACTCATTGTTCGTTTTTATGATGCTAATACTTATATGAAGACATTGTAATGGTTAATTATTGAGATTGCTTTGATGACGCAAATGTTGATGTCAAATTAGTGTCTGAAGCAGTTTTGGTGCGAGTATAAATGGCTTAACGCTACGCTACACGCTGCAGTTCTTCATTTGTAAACTGGAGCAATGGAGAAATTTACGATTTAGTGGCACTTTTTGAAATTGGAGTTAAATCTTGTTTAAGCGGGAGCACCTCGCCGTAGAAAATAAAAAGGGGTTAGGAGAGAAAAAATAAATCTTGGTAAATATCCTTGGACGGACGATATGAGCTTTTTAAAATTAAGCCATTTATTCCATATTTCTCTTAACTTTATTAATAATTACTAAATGTATTATTGTCTATATAAGCATAATTTTTAAAATAATTAAACGTTCATCGATAATTTGCAATATTAAAATTTTAATAATTAATATTATCTAGGCATTGTAAATACAAATTGCGAGATCTTTTGAAAATAATAATGCAATTTATAATCATATAGTTTATGCAATCCTAAATAGCACGCTTGAATAAATGTTATGAATTATTTCGAATTTGCTGAATTCATCAAAGCATAAACAATAGGCCTTTGTACAGCGAATTGCGGTCGAATCAACCTATTCCACCTTTATATAATTCGACAGAGCTCAAACAATACGGAATAGAATTTTCGCAACTATAGGATCTTTGATTTTTTTTCCAAAAACCAACGCCCGAAGCCTTCCAAAGCACCCAACTTTCCAATCTCAAACCTCCCCACCATTACCTTCTTCAAGTTCATGCTTCGCTCCCATTCAGCTCTCCAATTACCCACCCACTCCCCCCAGCCTAAACAAAACCTTCCAACCCTGCAAAATTTGCATCCACCCCCAACCTAAATTACACCCCCCAAAGGCCGACCTCAGAAACGCAAAAGCCTCGCATAACAACCTAACTCTCCTCGATCCCCAACTCAAAGCGTGTTTATCCTCCATCAGTCCGCTCGGCGCGCGAGCTTCCGCATTTCCATCTCCTCGAGGAGAGCACAGAAGTCGCCGGAGAATCAACACCGCGGGGTTAACGCACCCGCGCGGCAAAAAGTCAGCGCGGATGCCCTGCGCGTATATAGCCCTCCGCGTCCGCAATCGATGTGAGAGAGAGAACGCGGCTGTCTATATACACACACAGATACATCCGGCCGCGCGTCGGCGTCAACAAGAGCCCGAGCTGCGTGTGTGCGTCCCACCCCTAAAACTAGGACAGGTCGCGAAAAAAGGGCTGTATATGCACGGAGGATGCAGCGAGCGCCTGAGAAAGCGCGAAAACGGCGCCGGCGTGCGCGTCTTTCTTCCTCCCCCCTCCCGCCTCGGGATTATCGAGCGGGGGCCACTGCGCGCGCTCGTGTGTGTGTGTATACGCGGGGGTGGACGCTTGCGCGTGTGCATTACGTGGGATAGCGCGCGCGCGCACAGAGTCGGAGTATGAGACACCCACCCGCGGAAAAACCGGGGAAAGGAGGCGCAAGCGCGCGCGACCCTATGGAAACCGGCCGTCGCGAATATCGTACACACAGCAACAAAGACGCGCGCGTGACTCGCCGCTATCTCTCCGTCTCTCTCGCTCTTGTGCACGGCTTGCTCTCTCTCTGGCTACAATAGGGATGATTCTCTCCGTCTTTTTTTTCGGACCAGTCAAGCGCATTTCCTAGAAGCGCAGCGTTCCATTGTGACCGTATGTTTTCGATACGGAGCGGTTAAGGGAGTAGACGCGCGCTTGCAGGAGAGAGTTTCGAGAAGCGCGGAGAACGCCAAGCGTCGTGTGTAAAGCTCTAGCCGCGAGTCGGTTTGTCAATGTCTCGTTGCGAAGCGCTGAAGAAAAA
Source organism: Eupelmus urozonus (assembly GCA_900480035.1). Classification (NCBI taxonomy): domain Eukaryota; kingdom Metazoa; phylum Arthropoda; class Insecta; order Hymenoptera; family Eupelmidae; genus Eupelmus; species Eupelmus urozonus. The sequence continues at coordinate 62,238 of UELX01000516.1, forward strand.
ACATTGACGCTCTCCGCCGGCGTCCTGCGCTTTTCGGAGCACTGCGCCCGACAAAAAAAAGGAACGCGCGCGCAGGTAGCGCAGCAAAACAAGCCGAGAAGCCATATCTCCCTCTCTCTCTCTCGCTTTGTGCACCATAGAATCAATCTATATAGACGAGTTGCTTGGACTTACCGCGAAGATGAGGTTGAAGAGGAAAAGCAGGTACTTGACGCAGGCCATGCCGCCGGACACCATTTTCGGGCTTTACGAAAAACGCGCTACCACGGGAGAGAAAGAGAATAAAAAGCCTATCTGCACTCTCTGTATATCCCCGATATCAGATCTATCCGCAGGATACTGCGTCTCTCTTTCTCTCTCTCGGCGTCGTCGGAGCTCTCTTCCTCTTGCCTTACTCCAAAAACACAATTATCTCCTTCTCTTCCCAGCACTGCTTTTTACTCCGGAATAAAAATATATCTCAATCTCACGACTATATAAATCAAGCACTCGTCAATGACACAACTGGCTCTCTCGCGCTCGCGCACACAACAGAGACGCAGGCTAGACGACGACTCTCCGGCGACTGCTGCCAGACTCGCGCTCTGCTGGCTGCTGCTCTGCGCTGCGCGCTTGCTCCCTCTCTCTCTAGCTATATACAGCGCTAGAGAGAGAGAGCGAGAGAGAAAATGCACCGGGGAGCGCGCGCCGTACACACGACCAATCCCCGAGCGGTCTCCGCTCTGTCTTTCTCTCTCTCTCTCGCCCTTTGTGTGTATATAGATATAGGAGTGTGTATACAGGGGGTATTACGTAGGTGTGCGTAAGCGTATCCTGCTCGCACTCATTGGCTCTACGTGTACCTATAGTCGGCCGCTCGCTTTTTACCTTTTTTTCCCTATGCACGCGCTTTTCCGCTCTCTCTGTCTCTCTATATACCTGTATAACGCGGGACTCGGGTTTTTTTTTTGTTTTTGTTTCATGACGCCCGCGATTCCTAGCCTTTGTGCGAGCGCCCGCCGTGGAGCGCACTTTCTCTTTCTTTATAATACTCTATAATCTCGTCGCTGCGGCGCGCTGGATCGGAGGAGCGCCTGCGGAGTCTTGTCGGATTCACTTTCAAGTTTGAGGGGTGACTCCGTTATGCGCGTGAAGGGACTACTAGGGGCGACGGGGGCTGGCTTCTTCTGCTTTTGGCAATGCGGATAATGGAGATGGGAGCGGGGATGGTGTTTTGGAGGAATTTTTTCGGAGGGATGCGCTGGTTGAAGGTTTTTTTTTGTAACGGTTGTTGGAATTTTGGGTAATTAGTGGGCTTTGGGAGATTGTGGATATTGGAGTATTGGTGAGTCACGGTGGGATGAGGAAGTCAAAATTTGGGTTGGTCGGGGATGTAGAGATTGAATTTAGCTGTAATAAAATGGTAATATTGATTATAAGGCCGAGGGATTTTTGTGTACAATAGCGGCATTTGAATAATTACGACACTTTGTATTCATTTTCTTTGCGGAAGTATAATTTAATAAGTATGATAACTGGTGAGTCACGTAAGACATAATGGCAAGTCCTGTATCTAGTGGTACATGTATACATGCATTGCATGCCAGTGACTCTTGCAGAAAATGATGCTTGTTTAGATGGCCTAAGTATATTATTATCTCAATTTACGAAATCAAACTTGAAATTTTACATTTCTTTTCTTCCAAATTGTTGCGTTTGCGTGCATCTCACCATTTACCAAAACACCTAATCATTCTTCCTATGTATTAGCCCAATTCTTACATGAAAACCCTCCCTCTTACATTCACAGCAAGTAACAATCAGTGACCAACGCTCCAAAACAATCCGTCCATAGCATCAAACCTCCTCCACACCGTCCACATCCTCAAATCCATTCCCCATCACATCAAATCCCTTAATTTACCAGAGACCCCCGGCTGGGCTCGTCCAAGTACGTAAACGTGACTATCCGGCGTTTAAGCCTCTCTGGCTCGCAAAAAAAAGAGGCTCGCACAGCCATAAAAGTGAAGCTACCTATACAGCATAAAGGGCGCTGGATCTGTCCCTCCCTCTGCAGCAGCATAGCGAGATGCCTCGCAGGTTTGTGCGTCTAGACGCGCGAGTGGCAGGGCGTGTGTAGGTTCGGCGACGCCAACGCGTCGGAGGGCAGGCCACCCACCCTTTTTCTCTCGCCGCCGACAACGACTATGACGCGGCTGCCCGTCGCCAGTTCTGTCTCTTTCTCTTTCTCTCGGCTGCATTCGATCTATTTCTCTTCGTTGCTGCTGCGCACGAGTTGTCCAGTTTCTTTTTCTCTGGGTGCTTTTATCTGGTCAGGGTCTTTGTTGTGGGGGAGGTGAAGGGTGGAGCGATGCTCTGAAATTTTAACGGACGGAGTGGGATGGGTGGAGAAATTAAAAGGAGGGACTGTGAGGGGTTGATGAATTTTTAGGCATGTGAAAGATGTAGCACGCTTGGCTGTAGGAACTTACTTTGTGCATTTTCTGTTTAGGGAATAAAGGTTTCATAGTGAGATACGTATTAGAATCTAGAGAAACAACTCGTATATTTTCTATGCAGGGAATACAGTTTGTTTTTGATAAAAAAAATTCTTTAAGACCGTATTTTTACTTTGATTTTCCATTAAAATTCCAACTCATATTATGCAAAGACGCGTCATTATCCTTTCATCCACATCCGCTTTATGCCCCCGAGCCTTAATCTCTCACTAATTCCCGTATAAACGGCCGCGATCATCTTATTCTCGGCGAAACTTGACGCTGGGCCCTTTAAAGACTTTCGGCGCTTATCTCCCAGTTTAATTACGGGTTTTCCCTCGCCCTCTACATGCATAATTCGTCACTAAATTCGCGTCAGCCTCCCCGAGGCGCTGTTTACGCGGAGCTGGCTTTTCCGCATTTTCGCTGCTGCGGAGAAACGTACATCTTTGAAAACGTAGTCACGAATGCAGGAGGACAGCGTCTAGATGTGTGTAGGGTCTCGGAGGTATTTCAGGCATTTTTGTGTATATAACGGTATAGGCGCGGAGCCGGGAAATTCCTGACAAAATAAATTGAAATTTCGACGGCTGGACTGTAGTGAGTAAGCGTTTTCGATATTTTATTATTGTTTGTTTCTATGTATTTTTCGTAGATTTATTTCTTTCTTTAAACAAAAATCTGTTACTGTTTTACATTAATAATATTCATTATTAATACATATTCTTTATTTTTTTTCAGTTTATATTACTTCTATTTATTGATTTTATTTGAAAAAGAACTTTTCATTTTGCTGAAAATGGCTTTCAAATAAAATTTGGAAATCTCCGAAACTATATGAACTATTCGCGGTAAAATTGAATTTTCAGTGCGAAGCGACTTCCCATTAAACTTCTAACAATGTTAAGCTGATATTCAAAAAATCCAACTTAATAAATTATTAAAAAACCACGTTATACCATTAAAACAAATTTTAAATTAAATTTTACATAAAACTTTTGTGAAGTTGAATTTTAAATTGTAGAAATAGTCTCGATAAAATATTCAGAACCGTTGACGAAAATAGACCACTTTCTGACTCCACGTAAGTGCACATTATAGCTATAAGCATGTCACTAGACTAACCTTTCAAAAGTTTTAAACGAATTTACATCGAAATCAATATAGCAACTAGTCTGATTTAGGTCAACCATATTTTCTAAAATTCTGGTTGCATTAGCTACTATAATTATTTTAATTACTAACTTTAATACTAATTTTAATTGTGGCATTTACTTTCATTTTCCTAATATTAAATTCAAGACAATGCTTCGGAAATAAAGAAATTGATTTTAAATTTATAAATCTTGAATAAACTTATTCCCATTGCCACCCTTGAAGGCTAGGTGTAAGTTCATTGTTTATAGACTACATCAATGTCGATCTTATCAATAAAACATTCAAATTCATATTTAATATCATTTTAAGCAGATTTAAATCATGAAATTCCACGAAAATTAGAACGTTTACAATAAATTATTGAAATTTAAATAAAAACGTTAATTTTTCTAAATTCAACAACTCGAAAACACAATTTCCCATCGATCCCTCACACCAAAATCTCTCATTAAAAAAAAACCTCCTTTCCAAATATCAATTAAATGACTATCGATCAAAAACCCAGTAAATAATTAATCTAATAAAATTCGCATCCTCCCCAAACCATCAACCCAATCCCCACCCCCATTAAAATCCAGCCATCGACCATCCAGAAAATTAACTCTCTCGCTCCATTATCTCCGACTCCTCGATGCAAACTCGCTCTACAACCTTATGCTGATCGAAAAAAAAGCGAGCTTCCATCGTAGGGGCACACTCGCAGCGGCTCGTTAAAACAATGGACGCGCTCGATAGCCAGACATGCGCGCACGCTTCGCGGGGCGCTCTTTAAAGCCTAAAGACCGCCCTCGGCGTTAAAAGAAGAACTCCTACATAGCCACTGCATATACACCATCGCGAAGGAGAGAAAAAAAGAACAGCGCATCGAGACGCACACATACACCTGGAACGAAATAAAAAAGAAGTAGAAGCTAGAGCAGTGTATGTGTCACGCTTCGCGACTCTCTCTTTGCTTACTCTCCGACCCCCTTGAGCAGCAGTGCGCTCACCCCGCACTGAGGGGAGAGCCTCACACCTGTCGCGGCCGCTTCGCGGTAATAAATAAGTATAAGTCCTCCAACTTGCGCGCATTAGCGCCCACCTACACACACGTGCATTTCTCACGATTGAAGTGAGCTCGTGTGTGTGTGTGATATTACATATCGATTGGCGCGCGGTTCGAGCCGGGCAATTTTCTTTTCTTTTTTTTTGTAGGTACGATTCTTTGTGTGCCACCTGCTGCTGGCCGCGGGGCTGCTCACTTCACCTTGAGGCTGGTGGTAGTAGACGAACGCGAGCTGTTGACGCGCGGGGCTCTTTTGATTGAGCGCGCGAGAGGTGGCCTTTTTTTTCTTTCTTTCAGTGTTATAGAGAGAGGCTCTTGTTGTTGGAAGGGCCGAGGGGACGATGGGCTATTGATATGGAGAAAGGGCTGATTCGACGTTTTCTTTATTTTGTTATTGAGAGCGTTTTGATTTGATTAGCCATAGTTTTTTATTTGAATAAATGTAGGATTGGAAATTGATTGAGTAAATGGAAGTAATGGAGTGGATATTTTAATTGATGCTACGTAGCAATGATAACTTGTGTAAGCATATGTAGATAAAGCTTCCATTATTAAATTTCATGCTACAAAGAATACGAGACGCCAGTGACTCGTTTCATGCTTGATACGCCCGCGAAGTTTACGATCCACAAGCGACTCTCTTCGCAACGTGCAGCTTAATTAATTATTCTTACGCGCATGCTTAAGATTAATTTAATGTGATATACAAGCGGCAAATCTTATCGCTGTATTATTACGAGGGTAATAATTTGTCTGGCCTTATAATTCCTATATACACAAGACAATTCTATTACTTTTTTTCCGTCACCACCGTGACCATATACAGATTAGAATATATAAAAAAAACTCTTGTTTTCCCTTCGCTTTAGAAACCCAGAGCTCGTCACCAAAGCAAAACCCAAAAAAAGCCTCCACTCCTTTATTTCACCCAAGAGCGACATTACACCCTCCCACCCGAGCTAAAACTTCATATTTCTCGATATACCCCCGTATATATTTCCAACTCCTAAAATGCCCCTTTCCCGTTACACATCATACACACGCACATCGCTCAACCCCAAACGAAAAGCTCCCTTTCCTTCTACACACACATACAGACTGACGTGTATTCGAGCAATTTTCCGAGAAAAAGGGGAATCCCCCTCTTCGAAACTCGCGGCATATACACAGTGAAGCGAGGCCTTACGTGTCCGCGCGCGCCACCCCCCGCCTATACATGTATGTGATCGTTCAATTCCATTTCTCCACTTTGAAAGTGGCGCACGCCGGCTGCGCTATATGCACGACGAGGCGCACCCCCTTGATATATACGTTCGTTTACGTGCGTTATATAATGCGCGCAGCCGGTCTCTCTGACTGCGTTTCCGGTGACGCTAATTTTCGCTGCCTATGTGAGAAAGAGAGGGCAAGCTTGGGATAAGGGGAGGGTATGGACGTTGCTGGTTTACGATTTGATGGTGGCTTGGTGGGTTCGGGAGAGGCTAATTTGATTGTGACGGATTGTTTTTTTTTTGGGAGGTGGTGCGGGGTTTGGTGAGTGGGTGGGTGATTGGAGTGGAGTTTTGTGATGGATGCGCGTGCCGTTTGACTTTCTGATTTTTTATACGGTGATTGTTCTGTGTTTTACTTATATATTTTATTAAAGAAGAAGATAAAGAAGTACATAATTATCTATAGATTGCTTAGTTTATGACTCAATCGATCGTTATAGTACCTCTTCTGCAGAAATAGATAAGAGCAGATTAAAAAAAGTGTCATTCATAATTTGATTATTAAATCGTTGTCCATTACTTTTTTATACAAATCTCTGAGCTATTATTAAACGTGAATGTATAACGCTCAGATTTATCTATTCATGTGTACACGGCTATTGCTGCTCTTAAGACTATAGAGTCTGATGCTTTCAGATATTGATCTATGATAACGGTCAGTACAATCGATGTGCGAATATGCTTTTGCGAATCTAGTAATTCCCACTTTTCATTTAAAATATAGACATTATTTTATATTGTTACGTTAACTAAATACTTTGACAGTTTTGCGATCAATCAATCAAATTTATCAAGATGTATAAATAACTTTTACAAGTATACTCGAATTTATTCTGGAAATATAGCAATTATAAATAATACAAAATTTCGTGTAGATGTAATAAAGAAATATCAAAGTCGTCATTTTATAAACATACGCAATTCTTTAAACGTTCCCAAATTATTTACCAATATAAATCTGCCAAATTTTATAACAAGAGCTTTTTAATTCAAATACGCATCTGTACCTTGAAAATTTCTAGGATTAATACAACAGCATTATTATGAATTATTTATATATAGAAACCAAGATAAACTGAATGAAATATACAGTCAGTAGTGCCATCTAAGGCAGGTGAGCGGTAGCTCCTTGTAAAAACCACCCGACATACATGAGTGTACAGTATTACCTTTACGTACCTACTGACACTTGTTATTGGCAAGAGATAAATAGTTGTAATGAATTTTTTTACCTTAAAAATAACAGACCTATTATTCTAAACAAAAAATTATTAGTATTATTTAATAATACGTATTTTTATTAAATAATTTCGAGGTTTTATCATTTTCTATTTTATATTTTGGAAAATCAATATTACGTTAAAATATAGCCATTGTTTATTTTCACAATAAAACGATTTCAATTTTATTTACGTATAACTTTGTGGTTAATTGTTTCAAAAATCAATAAATATGCATTGTTCAAATTTGTTATTCGTCATTTCGTTAGGTATAATGTAACTGTTGTTTTATAATTACATTGTTATTTTAAAATCCACAAATATAGAAGATCGAATGATTAATTATTAAACAAGTTACTACGAAAACGAGGAATGCAATTTATCCTGATAGTCGACGTAGCTTAGAATTTAATGAATTAAATAGACGCGCACGAAAAGGAATCCAATAGTTGTTTTCACTGTTCTAGAAATAAAAATCCTCTCACGTCAGAATTCGTAAATTAAAAAAAGGAAATAGAAATAATGCTACGTTCAATTAGTACGTAATTAATAAAAGATAAACATGTTCATAAAATCTACAGCGAAAACAAAAGTTAATATGTGTTTGATAAACTTAATTCATCATACTAAACTTTTTTAATATTGCCCAATTTTTCCTTAGCATACATAAGATCGAAGGATCATCTTCCAGCCTTGAATCAATCCAATCTCATTAACCACTCATCCAACCAACAAAGCTACAAACTACCTATAGCCTGCCTCATGAACACTTCTCCAGGGACCTATCACCCCCCTCCTCACCACCCTAATACAGTTTCACCACACAATACCCATCATTCATCCTCTAACAGCTGCTCCACTCAACGGTTGCAGCAATAATCAACCTTGAAACCAAATCACCTCAACGTACACACACACACCCACACCTTTCCACACATACCCATAAGAAAATAAAGTCTAAGAAAAATTTCGAATCCGATCCAGCGCGCTCGGCGAGTCCGTTATATTGCTCAACTCCGATCTCAAATTTCTACCGTAAACTCGCAGCTGTATACAAAGTATGCAGAGCGCACGTGGTTGCCCCGCTTCGCCGACTGCCCCGCGGCTTATCTGCGCCTTCCCCACCGCCGCGCGCGCGGTTTTAATACCTCGCTGCTCTATCTTTCCTCGCGCGCTTCTGGTTTTTCGAAGATCTAGAGCGCGCGGTTTTTTTTTTTGTTGGTTTTGCAGGTCGGACTTTTGGGTGTTTATTTTGGGATGGTTTTAGAGGTGGGGTTTACCGGTGGGTTTTTTTTTTGGTTGGTTTGATTAAGAGATGTTATGTTTTTGGATGATTTTTGGTTGGATCGTTAGCGCTGCTTTTTGAGATTTATATTTTAGAAAGAAAGTATAGCGTAAACTGCTTTTTCTACGAAAAAGTGATTTTTTTGATACGACGAATGTATACGACATACCCTACATACCTATGCATATCGCAGCGACCCTTATCACCTCTTCCGGTTTCAACCATCGGAAAAGCTTTTTTTTATTTAGTCTAACATAAACTTGCGGCTGCAGTCTGATAAAAAGCAAAAACAAGTTTTTCAGCGAATGTATTAACAAATATAATGATCCTCTTAAAAGCAAAAATTCAGAATTTAACTACTGAAATTTTTTACGTTTTTCCTCATAAAGATACAACGCGTGCGATTACAAAAAATTCATTCTAATTCATCACAAAGGAATACACGAAATTGACAAAGAAAAGCCCACTGTACACGGAACCAATAAGAATGAAACAATCAACACGCTTATCATCGACAAGTAGATTAATACCCTATCCATCCAGACAAGCCTCAACAGGTCCGGTATGCAATATCTACTTGCGCGCGTGCAAACACTTCCCAAACTCCGGTCCATATTCGGAATCCTGCATCACAACCCAAACCATAAAAAAAAAAATCCCCACAAAACACCAACCTCTCCCCCATCCTCCAACCCAACCCACCTAAAAAACCTTAACCCTCCCATAACAAAAAAACCCAAACGTGCATCTATACTCCATCTCTCTCGCACACCTACCTCACTTGCTTCCTCTCTCTCTCACTCCCAGAAGCCCGAGGGTCGGCGCGCAGCGCGCTAGCTCGACAGTCGCTATCGGCACGCGGCGACGCCGAGTCAGACTCGCAGGTGCTTTCGTATATACAGGCCAGCCGCGTATAAACCGTCTATATCTCTCGGCAAGTGTACAGTGCTGCTGCTGCTGCTGCTCTCCGAAAAAAATAATTGCTTCGGCTCTTGTACGGTTTCTCTTCGGATCAAGGACGCGCGTCGGCTATCCAGCCGGCCTATATACACAGTAGCCATGGTGGTGGGTAACTTCAAGCTGTCTACCAGCTCCCAGTGCATCAAGTACCTTATGTTCATCTTCAACCTGCTCTTCGTGGTGAGTCTCAGACCCTTTAAGCTCGAGCGCTGGATCTATACTTTCACCTCGGCCCTGTGATTACGTGTCCAGATCGTTGTTTTTTTTCTCTCTCTCTCTGCTCTTCAAACTGACTCACGGCCGGTTTAACCGACTGCAGTCGACTATGTAGCTAGCGCGCGATGCTCAGGTGTGAAGCTTCAGCCGCTCAATCGTGGCAGTCTGCGAAGCCCAGCGCATATCATATGTTTACGCGACTGGCCGGAATTTCGGACTTTCTCGGCCGCCAGCGAGAGCCGATATCCAGATCGTATTATGCAAAAGATCGGTGTATTACGCACCGGGCTGGTCGCGTGAAAGCCAAGCGAGCGGCTCCCACATTTTTATCTTTCATTTTTCACTCTTACTTTCCGCGCGGAAGGCCGCCGCCGATGTAACACGTGTACGGGCAGCTGATCAATTGCATTTTATTATGTGGCTCTCAAGTTTAACGCGGCGCTCGTTAATATTTTGCGGACGATGGATGCAGTCGTGCGATGTTCGTGTAGTTTTTTTGTAGTTTTGGAGATCGGGGCTTTTTTCTCTTGGACGCACGGCCCGTATTTGCTGCGTGCGCTTTTGGCCGTTGCGACACATTTTTCGGAGGATTTAGAAAACGTTTTTTGAGCCCAGTGAGCGATACGCTACGATAAACCCGCGCTTTGTCCCGCAATCGCGCTCTCACTTTGCTCGGCGCTGCTTTCTTATCTGGGGAAAAATCAAGATAAAGGATCGGTTAAAAAATTAAACGGAAAATTTGCGCGGTGAAAAGAGCCAGCGCTTTCCGCTCGTCTATACTAACGTACAGGGAAAAACCAGCGTTCGAATGCGTCAACCGCCATGGAGATAAGTCGAAAATTCCGAGTTTCGTGATTGACTCGAGTACATACATTCAGCTCGAAATTAAATATACGTAGAGATAACGAAACGATTCAGGTGACCAGAAGCCATTCGGCTATCTCTATCAGTTTGACTCGATTCCGACTCGACAATAATTAAGGAAACAAAGTATACACCTTCGAAGTAATATACATTAAGGAATGGAACGCGAGACGTTTTAGCGCTGACGAATATTTATATATCTGTAGTCATTAACGACGCCCGACGCAAACGATCGAATCTTTCGAGTAAAAAAAAAGCGTTTTGTTATCGCGAGCTGCGAGGCTATATACGTGGTGCGTCGCCGAGGTGCGATAACGAATTTCATAAGAAGCGCGAGAGAAAATGAAGTGAAAAAATATAATGTCGAATTGCGCGCCGAGCAATTGTGTCTATTTGTATTGGGCTTGCGGAGGCTTGATGTTATTTCATTTAGGTGACGCGCTTCGATGTAGATTATTGGGAAAATCGTTGGAGTTATGTATGGTTTTTTAATAAGTAGGCGACGTACTTTTTTATCGATCCAAATTTTTTACTACTTTATAGGATGAAAGTTTGATGTGTAGGTTTGTTTAATGCTGGGAATGGTAGTCTTTGCCGTCGATTTTTTATTATATTATTCTCATTAGAATTATTAACTTAAGTATATAAAAATTTGTTGAACAATGATTTTAAAAATAATTTTAATGGTTAATGAATATTGCAACAAAGCTTCCACAGCCAAAGAATTTCGTGCATAAAAATAAAGTTTTTTATGTGATACAATAAAAAATAGTTCAATCAAATGATGAATAATCATTGCACCTTATGATGCAACTTGTTATTTTTATAAAAGATATTTTACAACGTTTTAAATTGTAAAATTATATAATGATGAATCGGATAAAAATGATTTAAACGCATAATAAAATTCAGGGTTCACGGGCTGCTTAAAAGTATGAACTATTATAAAATTATGAACTTTATTTTTATTGGTGTGTTTTAATAATTAATATTTAAATACTTTTTAAAACAAATAAAATATATCTTGATTAATGATTTCATAAATTATTAAAAATTTACCAAAACAATATAAAAAAATTCAAATAGAGTTCATACCTAGGCATCTCCGATTTTTGTTATAACTAATTTTAATAATTATTAAACAAATGTTGCGTGAAAATTAAATTTTCTCACAAAAAGCGGTAAGGCATTCTATTTTCTATCGAATAAAAATTAAAAAAAAAATTCGCTGCGGACAGGATTCGAACCTGTGCGGGTAGAACCCAATGGATTTCAAGTCCATCTCCTTAACCG